>JAHRHZ010000074.1:5252052-5267480 GCA_024137785.1 Ginglymostoma cirratum | reverse complement strand
CCGCCCCCTTGACCTGTCCGTCCTCCCTGGACTGACCTATCTCCTCCTTACCCCCCTACCTACACTCACCTTTACTGGCTCCATTCCCGCCTCTTCGACTTGTCTGCCTCCTCTCCACCTATCCTCTCCTCTATCCATCCTCTATCCGCCTCCCCCCTCTCCCTATTTATTTCAGACCCCTCTTCCCCTCCCCCATTTCTGATGAAGGGTCTAGGCCCGAAACGTCAAGTTTTCCTGCTCCTATGATGCTGCTTGACCTGCTGTGTTCATCCAGCCCCACGCTTGTTATCTCGGATTCTCCAGCATCTGCAGTACCTTTTATCTCTGCCCTCTGAAATGGCCTTGCAAGTCCTTCAGTTCTATCAAACCCCAGGTTAAATTGAAAAATGAATCAAATACCTGACACAGAGTCTAGAAGACACAATACCCCAACACCACATTGACTGCAGCACTTCATGAAGATGGCATGCTAACTGCTCAAGACCAGTTCGAAAGGAAACATTTGTTGACCTTGCCAGTGACAGCCATATTTCAAGAATATAAGGGACGAGAATTCTCCCATTGCCAAGTCAGTATTGACCAACACCAAAAGCAAAAGATATATTTTAATGCTGTTTATGGGACATGGATGTGCTGCTGTCTTTATTTAAATGTCAATATTGACTACACCTCAGAGGTACTTCATCAACTGTGAACCATTTTGAGGTCAAAATGGAAGTACCTTTTCTTTTCCTTTACTTTATTCTCCACTGTTAAAAAAGAATGTGTAACACCTGATTTTGTAAGAGCAATATCGTACTTAAAAGATTATGCGCCATTGTACAAATTAATGTCTAGGCTCCTGTTCTTCCTTCTGCGATGGAGTAATTTGAATCAGTTTGTTGGCTAAGTTCTGCTTGAATCAAATGAACCATTGGGTTGAATTTTACCAGAAATCATTATGTGTTTTGAGGTGAACAATATGGAGGGTTTCTCAATGGTTGTTGGATTAATAGTTTACAGCTGTTGGTTTAGTGTATTCCCCCTTACAACGGGACATGGAAATCTCTGATATGGGAGGCAATAGAATTCCACTACAAAGATATTTGACATAAGGATTTTAAACCAATTAGTGCATCACAGCTTCGCCTCACAAAGACAGTAGGCAATTGTAAGTGCTGTATGATTATTAATAACTTATCGTCCCATCCACCACTCATCCCTATCAGCCAAGAAAGGCCACATTGTATACAAGAGCAAAGTGAGTTCAAAGCGAGAGGAAATCTGATCTGGGCCCAAGTGCAGTGCGTGAGATTCTGAATCATTAAAGTGAATTGTAGCCATTAGATGACAGTTTCTATTTTTAATCTGCAATGACAAGTGACATGGTCAAGATTCCTTTTGATCAGGATTTGTATCCCACCCAGTTGGACACTATGCAGCTTATTATGAATTCACATTACTTCAGGCCATACTGAGAAACTGCCTGGTTAATGCAACACCACTTGAAAGGCTTCACATTGCCCACAAGTAGAGCCTATTCATTCAGACAGACAGAAACACTGATTCTACCCATTCTAGGTGTTGTCAGTGTTTTTCCATTTCTAGTACAAACGTATGATTTGCACGCGTATGGAAGATAGCACAGGTCACACTTCGGTCAGTGAATCAAAGGCTCATTCTTGGAATCAGGGCCTCCCACCACTACTGTTCCAACCCCTCCCCCAGCCGCCTAACCTTCATGTTCCTATTTGCCTGGCATGCCCTATTGAGCCCTTCAATACTGAGCTTCCACACATTCCCACCTGTTTTGTATTACATCCTCAGCTACTAATGTTAACCATGAGCTCCAGCTCTACAGTTTAATCATCTCAACCATCAAGTTACACTGTACCTTTTTCAAGGCCAGGGTGGATGTGACTGTTGATGACCCCCTACTCCACAGTAATCCTCATCCTCCAATGTAATATTGTGTCAGTGACTCACCACCACCTTCTCAAGGGTAACTAGTGATGGGCAATAAATGCTGGCCCAGTCAACAATACCCATGAGTGAATTGAAAAGCAAATGGTATGTCACACCTCTGGAACAGAGGGGACTTGATCACAGGACTTCTGGCTAGGATGTAGGGACTCTACCAGAGCTCGACAAGCTTATCCCCCACACATGTTTTGAGTTCCCTGTCTTCACAGTTGTTGTCCCTCTGCATCCTAGCATGTGACCTCCAATTCCCAATTTCCCTACCACAGTGGTGGCCCTTGAAAGTCCCCCTTGACTGTCACTGAACTGATCCAAAGGACTGACCATAGCACCTTGCACCCCTCAGCCTCCGACTGACTTAGTCAAACCGCATTAACTGATAGCTAACCAGCCCCTGGCTGATATCTGTGCAGCTCTCTGACTGATAGATCATAAGTCCCTGGCCTGGTTGCACTGGACCTGCAGAACTGATCTTGGCCCTATCTCCAGTCTCTAATGATACAGATTCCCCAAACTTGGGGGGGCGTTAAGGTTGGTTACATGTCTGATACCAACCTCTGTGGACAGGGTTTGTGGGCAGTCACTGCCCGTGGAGCATACCCTGAGATTTTGGGGACTCCAGTGCCTGGTGGAGCAGGTGGCAAATTGGGATTGCAGATACCTGCATGAATTTCATGTTGAGAATCATTGTCATCTATTTTTGATTCGGCAGATGGAAGAATAGCAAACTTTTCTTTTCATTCATTCATTCACAGGGTGACAGCATTGCTGGCTAGGTTGTCATTTATTGCTGATCCATAATTGCCTAGAGGGTTACCACATTGCTGTGGGTTTGGACTTACATGTAGGCCAGATCAGGTAAGGATGGTAGATTTTCTTTTCCAAAGGACATTGAGGAGCCAACTGGGTTCGTCTGACAATCAACAATGGATTTGATTAAAATTGCATATTAATGAATGAGATTAGGTAATAATGGCTGCTAATACATCCAAGTGAATGCAAATAGGCCTCTTGCCACTCATTACCGGGACCCTCATCTATCTGTCCATCACGTGGTTGGAATTTTGTTTCATCAAAGGTGAGAATCTCATTTCTGCTGACCTTATTCTATTTTCCCCACTGACGTGCCAAGGCCCATAATATTCAGGTGTCAGGAAGATTCTGCCAATACTTTCGGAACTAGAACAGGATCTTTAATGCAATTCCCATGGTTATCTGACGTGAGATATATAGGCTTTGTCATATAAGTTGGATGTGTCTGATTTCTTCCCTTCTGTTGGAGGAAATAATCATCCATTTATATGAAAGTTCAAAAGACTTGAGATTTGTTATCAACAGAGTTCCAGCACACCTATCTTCCATCATTCTTTTCCCTTTCCACTGAAATTCACTTCCGTCTCCACTAACATTGAAATTCCTTCTCTCCATTCTTCACGTCCATTTGCCCACCACTTTGCCCTGTTTAGTGTTTGACTCCTAAAAATTTTACATCTTCAAACATGATCAAATTCTGTGAACTGTCTCTTCACAAGATACATCAAAAGTTAACCAATAAGTGACTGCTATTTATCAAATCTTAGCTTTTGAATAATTCTTTGGAGCAAGCTAAATAACTGCAGATTAGCCTTTTGCTGATAATTATGCATTTTCTCATGCTATTAGGGCACAGGCAAACATGGCTGTATTTTTAAAATAAGATCAAAGCACTTGGCATGAAAGATATCAATCCAGTCTTGTTGGCAATGTTTTGAGCAAACGTATGTCTAACTATAAATAAATATTATGGAACTTGCTCAATAGCATACAATGAGGTTATTATTTGTTTCTGTGGCTATTAGTTATTAAAAAGTTCATTTTAATAAAACTCCATGTATATATCCTTGTTAAAATGCAACCGTAAAAGTTGTTTTCTTATTTAATTTCCTCTCAAATAATTAAAAGCAATATAAACTTAATACAGAACAATGAAAAAGCAGATTATATATTAAGTAGACTCAGGGTTGATTTAAAGGCAAATTAAATGCTCATTTCCTTGATCCTGTAATTGAGTTAAGCTTGAGAAATAGGTTGATGCAATACTAATTGGTTTAAAATCACAGGACATTTGTGACGTTAGCTGTCTCTTCATCAAATTCTAAATTTAATAAATTAATACCTTTGGAGACACAGATGAGTTAAAGGCTTTGTTCTATGAACAGGGTTTTGGTTCAGACCTTAACACTGAATGTTACTATAGGTTATCTTTCTAAACAGTACTGAGTATGTAAATGCAATCGTTTTAACTTTTCTAATTCAGCAAACTCTTCTTAGCATGGATGAGGCCATTTTGACAAACATACCTGTGCCAGCTGCTTTAGTCTTGTTCCTCGTATTTTTAATTACTGTTTCTTTTCTAAATATTTCTCAACTTATTCTTCAAAAATAAGTTGTTCTTCCATCAAGGTTTTTTGGGGTTTTCGGGTGGAATTTTCCTTCACAATCCTGCACAAAATCAAATAAGATAACATCGGAGAACTATAGCAAATATGGATGATGAGGCCTATTCTTGGCTGAGTTCCAGACTGGCATTCTCCAGTCATTCCACATGCCACTTGTGAATGTCACAGATTCTTACCTTTTGCAAAGTTCTGTTGTGGAGTTAGACCATGTGAGGAAACAAGGTCCAGGCGTCCACTAGAATTTTCTGGCACCTGTCCCTGAGGCCACAATATGCAGGCTCAAGTTTGGCCTGGCAATAATTGCACTCATGGCCCCTGTCTCACAATTCTTCCTCAAAGTTATTATTATATGTGAATGGCATCAATTCATTTGAGCTTCTACGTAGGACATTTCTTCCATCATTTTGATACTTCTGCTTTTGTTTCTGTCTTTTCTTCGTCAGATTTTACAAGTCTAATTCTGATTAGAAGTATTTTTTGCGAAGGAGTCTGGACGGGCACCATACATGCCTCAGAATCTGTGAAGTTGACATTGGGGCCCAAGGGAGAGAGCATGCAGGTTTTCAGATCAGACAGTGCAGTTCTGATGGAGAAATTCCAGAGGGGAAAAAAAGAAGATATCTTGTACCCACAGGAGAAATAGACATCAATTTGTCTCTGTTCCTCTTTCCTTCAGCAACATATGTTGCTCACCTGATCTCTGGTCCTCTGCCCATTTCTTCTGCAGACCACAGGGTCCCAAAGCCGGGCACTGATGATCAAGTGCTCACTTCACATTGTTTCCTAAGAAGTCATCTGACATATTCCAAAAATCATCTTTGAACCTCCAGCGGCAACTGAAGAAGGAAAGGTAATGTTTATTTACATAACACTAAAAATCTTCTGCAACGGCTAATTTATTATCAATCATCTGGCCACTGTTGAGAGGGCTTTATAGGTCAAACACTAGCTACCAACATTCTGGGTGTCATGGACACAGGACTAGTGAACAATTTAGGTGGGGATCAGCCATTTAACAATCCTACAAGATTGGCAGCTTAATGTTCTGGGATATCGATGTTTTAGATGAGATAAAGGATGGAGCAAATGAGATGGAGAAGTTGTATTACAGGTTAGGGAGCATATCTCAGCTATGTTGAGAGTGGGCGCCCTGGAGGGATCTTGCAGCAAGGCATGATGGGTAAAGTTCAGGAATAGGAAGTCCTACAGACCTCCAGCTACCAGCAGGAGATAGAGGAAGAGATATGTAGTCAGATTGTGGAAAGGTGTGAAAATAACAGGGTTGTTGTGGTGGGTGATTTTAACTTCCCCTTTATTGACCGAGACTCCCTCAGTGCCAGGGGTCTGGATGGTAAACAATTTGTTAGGTGCATTTAGGAAGGTTTTTTAAAACAGTATATGGATAGTCCAATGAGAATGGGAGCCATACTGGACTTGGTATTGGGAAATGAGCCTGGCCAGGTGATCAAAGTTTCAGAGGGGGAGCATTTTGGGAATAGTGACCATAATTCTGTAATTTTTTGGATACTTGAGGACACCAGTGAACCTTGGATGAAGGTGTTAAATTGGGGGAAGGCCAACGATAACTGAATTGGGCAAGAATTGGAGGATGTTGATTGGGACCAGCTGTTTGAGGGTAAATTGATGTCTGACATGTGGGAGTCTTTTAAAGACCAGTTGATCAGAATGCAGGACAGGCATGTTCCTATGAAAATGAAAGACAAGAATAGCAGGATTCGGGAACTTTGGATGACAGTGGAAATTATCAGCTTATATTAAAAAAAGGAAGCATATATAAGGTCTAGGCAACTGAAAACAGATGAAGCCCTTGAAGAATATGGAGAAAGTTGGTAGAAGCTCAAACAAGGAGTTAGGAGGGCTAAAAGGAGACCATGAAGTGTCCTTGGCTAGCAGGTTAAGGAGAATCCCAAGGCATTTTATACATATATTAGTTTCGAGAGGGTAACTAGGGAAAGAGTAGGCCCACACAAGAATAAAGGAGGGAAGTTATGTGTGGAGCCAGAGGAAGTGGGTGAGATCCTTACTGAATACTTTACATCACTATTCACCAATGAGAGGGACTTGAGGGATGTTGGGTTTAGGGAAAGGTGTGTGAATACTCTTGGGAAGGTGAACATAATGAACGAGGAAGTGATGGGTGCCTTGAAATGCATTAAGATAGACAAATTCCCACAGCCAGATGGGATCTATCACGGGACACTGTGGGAGGCAAGGGAGGAAATATCTGGGATCTTAACAGATATCTTTGCATCCTCTTTAGCCTAAGGAGAAGTTCTAGAGAATTGGAGAATGGTCAATGTTGTTTCCTTGTTTAAGAAGCGAAATAGCAATAACCCAGGTAGTTGCAGGCCAGTGATCCTGATGTCAGTGAAAGTGAGGCTGTTGGGGAAGATATTGAGAGACAGAATTTATTCACATTTGGAAGTGAATGACTTCTCGTGATAGGCAATATTATTTTTGCAGGAAATGTTATGTCTCACCAACTTGACTGAGTTTTTTGAGGGGGTGACAAAAATGATTCATGAAGGAAGGGCAGCGGATGTTGTCTACATGGACTTTAGTAAGGTATTTGATAATGTACCTCATGGCAGGCTGGTACAAAAGGCAGAGTCTCTTGCGATTTAGTGTGTGCTGGCTAGATGGATACAGAACTGGTTTGGCCATAGAAGACAGACAGTAGAAGTGGAAGAGTGTTTTTCCGAAATGGTGATCAGTAACTAGAAGTGTTCTGCAGGGATCAGTGCTGGAATCTTTGTTGTTCGTAATATATATAAATGGTCTGGAGGAAAATCCAAGTGGTCTGATTAGCAAGTTTGCAGATGACAACAAAATTGGTAGAGTTGCAGATAGTGAGGAGGATTGTCAGAGGATACAGAAGGATATAAATTGCAGATTTGGGCAGGGAAATGGCAGATAGAGTTTAATCTGGACAAATGCAAGGTGATATATTTTGGAAGATCAAATTCTGGGGCAAATTATGCAATAAATGGCTGCGCCCTTAGGAGCATTGACATACAGAGGGATCTGGGCATACAGGTACACAGATCCCTGAAAGTGGCAAGCGTATAAGTTCATAGAGAAGGCATTCAGCAGGCTTGTCTTCATTGGCTGGGTCATCGAATATAAAAATTGGCAAGCTATGTTACATCTGTATAAAACTTCAGTTAGGCCACACTTAAAATATTGCATACCGTTTTAGTTGCCATATTACCAGGACAAGAATGTTTTGGAGAAGGTGCAGAAAAGGTTTACCAGGATATAGCCTGGTCTGGAGGGTTTTAGTTATGAGGAAAGGTTAGATAAACTTGGATTGTTTTCACTGGAAAAATGGAGGCAGAGGAGTGATCTGATAAAGGTTTACAAAATTATGAGAGGCATCGTTACAGTGGAAAGTCAGGGGCTTTTCCCAGGGTCGAAAGGTTAACTACAAGAGGTCATAGGTTCGAGGTGACAGGGGGAAAGTTTACAGAAGAAGTGCAGAGAAAATGTTTCAGACATAAGGTGGTGGGTGCCTGGAACTGCCAGTGGAGGTGGTGGAAGCAGACACGTTAGCAATGTTTAAGGCATACTTTGATAGACACATGAAGGGGAGGTGAACAGAGGGAGAGAAAACATGTGTGGTCAATAAGTAATGCGCCTAAATATGGACTAGGAATTGGTGCAGGCTTGGTGGCTGGCTACTGTGTTATGCTCTATTGTATGATTTGTACTTTAAAGTCCACAATCTTGTTTGTGAGTTATGCTCATTCTAGGTACCCTGCCCCGAAATAAACAACACAGCTAAATCCAAACTCTAATTCCTGGCACTCCAGGACACAGGATCCAGATGGACATGGATCACAATTGTCTTTTCAAGTCATGCACATTTCAGCATCCCTAGGATTGTCTATGGCAGTTCTTGTGGCTATTGCTGTGGTGATTATTAGCTTCACCATGTTGAAGATATGTTCCAAAAATCATGGAATTACATGGCCTGCCTTCACAGAGGATAATCGGTCCATTGTAGTCCCGATCTCCTTATGGGCTTCAGCTCACAGCTGTGCCAATGCAAAACGTGAGTGCAGAGGTTATTAGGATTTTCCATTCATGAGTAGAGTTGCGAGTGTGACTTGTCAAGTTTATCTTCCCACATTGAGCTTTTTAGTAACCTTTGAACATATTACTGTACTGATAGTACTTTGAGTGCAAAAGGAAACTACCATGCAGCCAACCCCTAAGCACTGAAATTTGAAAGATTACATATTCCTTTTTGAGATCTCGTTTGATAGATCCCTCTTAAGCATATGCCTTGCACAATTAGATAACCTGTCTTCATTAAACATTGATTGATGTGTAAACATACTTACATATAACTTATGAATGAGTTAGTTGATTAACCTCTTGAGGACAGCTATCAATGATAAAATAATTGTGGGTTCTGATTCCACTAATTAATGATACTACATGTCCTATAATGCAGCTTTATTTGCTTGTGTAACTGAAGATTGTTATTGTAAAGCATTTTAGTTAATACTTGAGACTCTCAAACTTTCAATTCAATAAGAGCTATTTTGTCTGATTGAGTGGAGATGTTGAGTGTAGTTCCTTACTGGTTCGTGCCTGGATCCCTGCCATTTCTTATTGGTATTGTGGCTTGGATTTTGAAAAAAATCTGTAAAGTTTTCAGATGGTAATAAATAAGGCAGTTCACGACACAGCAAATAGTTGGGGATTTGGAGAAATTGGGATTACTTGTGCATATTGGCATGCAATGTTGGATGAAATTTATACGTGACAATTGCAACATGTTGCATATTGAATGAAATAATCTGTGACATAAGTGCAAAACAAACAGAACGGAATTAGCACAGGGTGACTCAGAAAGAAATTTGGGAGTATTAATGAAGTTTCACAGTCAATAGTTCGATGAAGTAATTAAAAAAATGCTAATAAACTGTCAGATCCTTAACCATCATTGCACAATGCAAAGCCGCTGACTGTGTCATGCACTGGTCAGTCCAATTAGATGTTGTTTGGAGCTCTGCACCTATAATTAATAATGTGGAGACATTGGGAAAGTATAGGAAAGTGAGAAAACGATTGTTCCAAGAGTAATTTGGATGAGTTATGGGGAAAAATTCAGAAAAAAAATCTTAGGGAAAGGATAGTTGAAGTGAAAGGGAGTTCAACTGGACATATAGAACTAGAAATTGGGCCTTTCCAGGGTTATAAAAAGGCAGAATCAGGGCCAGTTTTATGGAAATGTGTCAAACAACATCAAAAACATTGAGGTAGAACATTGTAATTTTTGCTTCGTATGTAAATCAATTTAGTGGCCCCTCGTCAAACATCTCAAAACATTTCAACACAGAGTTTTTATTTTAAAGTGCAAAAAACTTATGAAGGCAATAAATAGCATTTTGTACATTATAAGATCCCACAAATAAGCATTGTGATGGAAGCCTACACAATACAAACTCAAAGTCAGTGGACAACCAATCAAAAATTGCTTGGAAATTGCAGCATAGATTCAGGGTTGGTGGAGTCAATGAGCTGTCCTCTATAGTGTGAAGCTGAAGATTTCATTGCAAATCCTGCGGATGAATTCATTCAAGTGACTGTGGTGGGGTCATGGAGCTTGAAGGATGCTTTAGTAGAACATGTCTTGTTTCACCAGTTTGAGGTGAGGAGTTCTGAGGACCCACCGATCCAGTAAAAGTAAGTAAAAAGATTGTCTTGTTCTAAGGGAACCATTTAAGCAAAAGTTAAACCTGGGCAAGACCTGGGTCTTTTAAAAGTTGTTATAAGAACTTGCATCAGATCTCATTCGTGGGAATTGCACTGAAACAGGCTAAAATCGAAATGGGATGTGAATCTCGGGAAAACTCAGGAACTCATCCAGGCATGTCCTCTTCCCCTGGAGTCAAAGACAACCTGAAGAACTATCTTCCTATTAAAGTTTAAATGGTCAATATAAATGAGGCAGCCACTTCCTTGCTTGCTGGGAAAGCGGGTAATTGGGGTTGAGAGTGAGTTAAGACTCTTAAATGGCCACTAATTAACCAAATCGGTGGCATGTTAAGAAGGTCACCCTGGACTTTTACCCCAGAAATAAGAATGTTGCGAAGGGCAATGACGTCTCCAGGGTGATACCACTCAATTAGTTGCCTATCTCATCACCCTGAGGGACAGAGAAAAAAAACACATGCAAATTCTTAAATGATGTCAGCATAAGTTAGGATTGCTAACCTTTCCATCCCCAGGAATTTCTCTAAATATCCTAAATTATCCAGATAATTATCCGAAATATCCAGATATCCTAAATTAATCTAGTCCCATTTGCCAGCATTTGGCCCATATCCTTTGAGACCCTTCCTATTCATGTACCCATCCAAATGTCTCTTAAATGTTGTAATTGTACCAGCCTCCACCTCTTCCTCTGGTAGTTAATTTAATACGCGCACCACCCTCTGTGTGAAAATGTTACCCCTTAAGACTCTTTAAATCTTTCCATTCTCACCTTAAATATATGCCCTCTAGTTTTGGGGAAAAGACCTTGACTATTCACCCTATCCATGCCCCTCAGGATTTTATAAACCTCTATAAGGTCACCCCTCAGCCTCCGGCACTCCAGGGAAAATAGCCCCGGCCTATTCAGCCTCTCCCTTTAGCTCAAACCCTCCAACCCTGGCAACATCCTTGTAAATCTTTTCTGAACCCTTTTAAGTTGAACAACATCTTTCCTACAGCAGGGAGACCAGAATATTCCAAAAGCGGCTTAACCAATGCAGCCGTAACATGACCTCCCAACTCTATACTCAATGCACTGACAAATAAAGGCAAATGTACCAAATACCTTCTTCACTGCTCTGTCTAACTGCGACTCCACTGTCATACAACTATGAACCTCCACTCCAAGGTCTCTTTGTTCAGCAACACTCCCCAGGATTTTATCTTAAATGTACAAATCCTGCCTTGAATTGCCTTTCCAAAATGTTGGATAAATGAGCAAGTTCTTGAGAAACTGGTGTTAAGAGGAACTTGCTTGAGATGGTCATTCAAGGGAAACCCCCATGTTCTGGGTATTTGTATGTGAACAGGAAAGGAGTCTTTGGAATAAGAGCTTATGCAAAGGACAACATCAGGAAAATAAATACAAGTAAGATTCAAGTAAAAGTAAAGTCACCATAGTCTCTGGAGTCTATAGGACCGCTATCTCAATAGAGAGAGATGACTAGTGGCGGTTTAACCTGAGAGTCACTATGCCTCAGATGGGGGGGAGAGGCTGTGAAGGAAAGTTATTCATGGTAACCTCAGCTGGAGGAACTGAACCCATACTGTTGGCATCACTCTGCACCACCAACCCAATGACGTGGGTTGGATAATATGAAAATATGCACAGGCTTCCCTTTGGGATTGGCAGTGAGGTTAGTGGAGGATAGCACCCAGTGGACAAATACTGTCCATAGTGCAGATAGCTTTCTGAGTGATGATGGATGAAAAACAAGGCCAGACAAGGCTTCCTGCCCGCAGGAAATTTCTGTAAAACTCTAGCTAGCCTTGTTTCTTATATTATATATCATCGGACAATTAGTTTCATTGTTGAAATTTTCATAACCCAAGTTTATAATTACTACTTGTACTGATGTTGCAATGTGAGTTTTAACAATATTCATCATGCAAACATGTCTTGAAACTTTAAAAATGTTCGTGCAAACAGATTCCAATGTTAATGTGCAACTGATATGTGGAAAACCAGCAAACAGCATATGTAATAATTAGACAAAAACAAAGAGATAAAGATATAATGAAGTATAGTGAATGCAACAATGCATTATGAGTATCATAAAATTTAACAACGCAACACGTATGTTCATCAATTCTAAAGTTGAATAGTTTTGGAATACTACACTCAGTTCTAGTCTCCCGGCCAGAGGAAAGATGTTGTTGAATTTGAAAGGGTGCAGAAAAGATTTATGAGGATGTTGCCAGGGTTGGAGGTTTGAACTGTAGGGAGATGCTGAATAGGCTGGGGCTATTTTCCCTGGAGGATCAGAGGCTGAGGGGTGACCTTATAGAGGTTTATAAAATCATGAGGGGCATGAATAGGATGAATAGCCAAGGTCTTTTTTCCAGAGTAGGGGTGACGAAAACTAGAGGGCATAGGTTTAAGGTGAGACAGGAAAGATTTAAAAGGGACCTAAGAGGCAACATTTTCATGAAGACAGTGGTGCGTGTATGGAATGGGCTGCCAGAGGAGATAGTGGAGGCTGGTACAACTACAACATTTAAAAGGCATCTGGATGGGTACATGAATAGGAAGGGTTTAGAGCGATATAGGCCAAACACTGGCAAATGGGACTAGATTAATTTAGGAAAGCTGGTCGGTATGGACGAGTTGGGCCGAAGGATTTGTTTCTATGCTGTATCTCTCTATGACTCTATGATAGGAACACGGAAATAAGGTAAAACCATTTTACCTGCTCTCGTCCGTTCTACCGTTTCAATGAGAACATGGCTGATCAGTGACCGCATTCTATATTCCTATGGCTTCATGTTCGTTAACATCTTTGTTTAACAAAAATGTATCAATCCCAGATTTATAATTTACAACTAATCTACCATCAATTGTCATTTATGGAAGAGAATTACAAATTTCTACCACTTTTGGTGTATTTTTAAAGTTCACTCCTGCAGGCCCTAACATGAATTGTTTAATCACATCCATAACCAGCAGAAACAGTTTATCTTCGCTGACCGTATCACTTGACTTAATCAACAGAATGAACAGGGTGTTAAACTGATTTGTATGTTGAGTATTTATTCTCCAACTCTACCATACCTTGATTACAGATGAGTAAATGTTGTAAAGTTTCAAAGTAATTGATAGAAGAACTAATAAAATCTTATCTTATTTTAAGTAAGTAATAACCAGCCGGACTTGACTCCTGATTTGAATAAATACAGGAAATAATTATTCGCTACTTTGGAACAAAATGACACTCATTTTCCTTGTAACTGATATGTGTTTTTTATTGTGCATTTGTGAATCTGGGTTACTGATTGGAAAATATCGAAATATAGAAAAAAAATTGATGCCTCATAAAATTTTTCACAGTTCAGTATAGAGCAACATTCCTTAGTTTCATCCCTTCGGAGCACAAGTACTGTAAATGTGGAAGTCAAATTTCCAGAGCCAAAATTTTAGCCAAAATGCATGAGGTTCATTTTGTACACTAGTAATGGTTTCAAGGGGTACTCTCCTACCATTTTGTCGGCTAAATGTTTATGGTGATGCATTAGCTGATTGCGAATTGCCAGGTTAGACACTCTTCCTGACAACTTCACCCTCAAAATTAGAACAAAGGGAACCAAATGTTATTTTATTATCAATTATTTTAATTTGAAAAAATCAATAACTCCATGGAGAGTGATAAATCTGTCATGAGGTAGTTACTGCAAAAATTTAATCTGCTGTCAAAGTGCAAAGCTGATTCTCTTCATATCCCACAGTAAGCTTTGAAGTGTGCAAATCCTAATGTTCTGACATTTTTTAGGCCAAATATTCAGATAGATTCAGAAGAAATTGTGTCCAATCTTGTGATTTTCTGAAGTGGCTACATGTTAGGCATTTCATAGAATCCATACAGTGTGGAAACAGGCCATTTGGCCCTTGGAGCCCACACTGACCCTCTGAAGAACATCCCACCCAGACCCAACCCCCTACCCTATCCCTGTAACCCTGCATTTCCCATGGCTAATCCTCTTAATCTACATATCTCTGGACACTATAGGCAATTTAATGTGGTCAATCCACCTAATCTGCACATTTTGGGAGGAAACCGGAGTACCTGGAAGAAACCCACACAGGCACAAACGCCAAAGGTCACCAAGGGTAGATTCGAACCCTGGTCCCTTGCGCTGTGAGGCAGCAGTACTAACCACCATACCATCCACTTATTATGGCCTAAGCTGCATGGAGAACTTCTTCCAATGTCAAGCATTCTGCTTTGATCTCTTGAATTCTTTAGCTGCTGTACAATTATTTGTGTCCTCTGCAATCTAAATGGCTTTTGGTTTGAAGTGGGCAGTACATCTGCTGTTCCTTCTTGGTGCCATATTGTCATATTAGAGGGCAGAATGGTAGGAACTAAGCTCTCTAAGGACCTAAGTGAGATGCTAATCCTGACAGAACCTATTGACAAGTACATTCATGAGGAGATGAACAGCCATTTTTGAAGTTGGCTTGGAGCAGTGGTGAGCAGCTGGTAAGTAGGAAAAGTTTGGAATTCTTGGTTAAAAGCTGATGGGTTGACTTATATACAAGATCAACTGAGTACTCGAGTACTTAGGGTAATTGTTGATTCATGAGTGCAGGCAAGCTCAACTAGTGAAGTCACTTTCAAATTTCCTCACCATTGTGTCAAGTACAATTTCATTATTTGATATTAAAGTTTAAAATGACCAATGTTTTCAGATTTTACAATTGTCATACTTAACTTACCTCTACAATAAACAACAGAAGTATTTCCAGCTTTATAGTATGTTGATAAAATGTTTTGTTGTTCCAATTTGGCGGGCTTACATTGGTACTTTATCATCTAGTTCATTTTGTTGAACCAGACAATATTATTTTGCTCACAGTGAAACATGCTTCCTCATAGAAATTTAATGTGACAAAGAAGTAAAAAAAATGCCTTCCCAAGGCTCTTGTTTCAGCAAGTGAACATTATTTGCAGTTATCTCAAATTACCTTATTCTGTACTAGATTCAAGACTCAGCTTTTAGAAGATTATCACAAAGTGACAAGATAACAGCCATCACATTTTTCTGGATGCTGCCCTTTCTTTTTGATTGAGCTAGAGATCTCAAGGATGAAAAGCAGCAGTCTAAACTATTCAGCAGAGATAGCAGGAACTGCCGATGCTGGAGAATCTGAGATAACAAGGTGTAGAGCTGGATGAACACAGCAGGCCGAGCAGCATCAGAGGATCAGGAAGGCTGACGTTTCGGGCCTAGACCCTTCTTCAT
>JAHRHZ010000074.1:5155499-5251652 GCA_024137785.1 Ginglymostoma cirratum | reverse complement strand
GCTTTTTGTCATTTTACACATCAGAGCTATTAGTTGCCTTCACCTCCTATACTGTAGACTGTAATCTAGGTAAGTGAATTACACCTGTTGTGAGGAAAATTTTAGAAGCTATGATTAATGAACTTATAGCAGGTCACATATGGGGAGGCAATGGCCTAGTGGTATTATCGCTGGACTGTTAATCCAGAGACCCAGATAACATTCTGGGGACCTGGGTTCAAATCCCACCATGGCAGATGGTGGAATTTGAATTCAATAAAAATGTGGACCATTGCTGACTGTTGGGGAAAAATCCATCTGATTTGATAATGTCCCTTGGGGAAGGAAACTGCCATCCTTACCTGGTCTGGCCTACATGTGACTCCAGACCCACAGTGGTTGACTCTTAGCTGCCCTCTGCGCAATTAGGGGTGGGCAAAAATTGCTGCCTTGCCAGCGATGCCCTCATCCCATGAATGAACAAAGGGGAAAAGAAATAAATTCAAGGCAGAGCCAATATGGATAAACAGGAACTAGTGAATGTACTGTACTTAGATTTCCTGGAAGTACTGGAAAGCAATTGCAAAATTATAAAGGTTTCTCAACATGAGGGGACCATATTGGCATGGTAGGAAGATTGACTGGCTAACAGGAAGCAGAGTAAGGGTAAATGGGCATTTTTTTAGGTTGGCAAGTTGTAACAAGCTGTATGTCATCTGGATTGGTATGGAAATCTCAACTGTTTATAATTCGTAGAAATGACTTGGATTTGCTGATAACAAAAGACAGGCAGGAAAGTAAGTTGTGAAGAGAATGCAAGGAATGTTCTAGAAGGTATTGATAGGTTAACTGAGCAGACAAAGATGTGACAAATAGCGTTTAACATCAAAAAAAGTAAAATGGCTCATTTTGGTGGTAAGAATAATGGAAGAATCATGCTAAATAGTGAGAGATTTCAGAGCTCTGACATGCACCTGAATGTTCCAGTGAGTCCATCACCAAAAAAAACTAGTATGCAAGAACAGCAAGTAATTAGGAACCATTTGTTGCAAGTGCAATTGAATACAAAAGTAAGGAGGTTATAATTCAGTTATTACAGGGCGCTGGTGAGACCACACACTGACTACTGAGCACTATTGATCACCTCATTTGGGGAAGGAGGTACATTAGTTAAGAACAGTTTAGAGAGGATTTACCAGACTAACACCTGTAATAGATGACTGGTCTTATGAGGAAATGTTGAACATGCTAAGTTTGTATCCACTGAAGGTTTAAAGAAATAACTTGATTGAAACATATAAAATCCTCTTGAGAGGATGCATGTGGAGAAGATGTTACCTCTGTGGGAGAATCTAAAACTAGGGATCATGTTTAAAAATGAGGAACCAATCATTTAAACCAGATGAGGTGAAAATTTTTCTTTCAAGGGGTCACAAATCTTTGGTACTCACTTCATGAAAACATATAATGAAGAAGCTAGAGTAGGCCATTTAGCTGTGCAAGCCTGCTCTGCCATTCAATAAGGTCAAGGCTGATCTGATTCTAACCTCAAATCTGCATAGCCCTGATAACCTTTCATCCTCTTGCTTGTTGAGTATTTAGTGAGTGCCTTAAAATTATTCAAGGACTTTGCTTCCACTAATAAAAACATTGGAAAAAGAATATTTTGACTTATTCTGGTGTCAGAGATGAATAGTTTCTTGGTAAGCAAGGAGGCGAAAGGTTATCATCAGGTGGGAATGTAGATTTTAGGTTACAATTGGATCAGCCACAATCTCACTGAATGGTGAAGTCAGGCACAGGGTCCTCTCCTGCTCCTTGTTCGTATGTACCACTTGTCTGATGAAGAACCTGTACAATTCTTAATCTATTGGGGGATTGAGTTTGTCTTTTACAGACAATCTGTATTATTTTTATTCATTCATGGTATGCGGGGACTGCTGGCTGGTTCAACATTCATTAGCCATTTCTCATTGCCCTTGGGAAGGCAGTAGTTAATAAGGTATAAATAAAGGATCAGCATTCAAAAGCAAGAAACATTTTGATGAATCTTCATAAAACATTGTTTCAGCCTCAAATAAAGCATTGACTGAAGCCTCAAAAACCATAGGACACTAATGAAAGATAATTGGCAAATTGCCAATTGTAACATGAAGAAAATATGCTTTACACAGCAAGCTGTTAGGATCTTGAATTTATTGCCAGATGTGTGCGATGGAGGAAGATTCAACCATGGCTTTCAAAAGGCACTTGAAAAGCAGCTTATTGTGTTTTATGACTTGGGGAGGTGCAGCGATATGGTTCTGTATGTGTAAGAGCTTTATTTGCAAGACCTATTTAAAATGACTGCTTTCTCCTTCCATCTTCCTGTTTTCAGTTTAGATTGTGTTTCTTTCCATAACTGCACCCAGGGCTGACTAATGGCACACAGCACAGAATCAATGGGTAAACATAATCAGACACCTAAGAACTGAATACTACACAGCTAAAGAGAAAGCCTTGCAATACTGAAGGACAGGGAATTGGGATTAGCTGCTGAGGTCAGGTACAGATGCTGTGTCACTACTCTGTTTCTTGAACATGCAGCAAAAACCACCATCAACATGTGCTTTTTCCAAACAGACCTTCAACTATTGTCAGCTAATTGCTGAAGACTTTCTATTGCTTGAATAGGTAGAAGTGGCTGCTTAAATGGAATGATGTAGGAAGGGAGTGGGGCTGCACTTGACTGACTACACTTGGTTGTGACTGGTACGTCTGGGCCAGTCCAGCTGCTCCCTATTACAGATCTGATAGTTGCAGTCCACTTTGGGTCTCAGCATGAGGAGGCTTGGAACAGAAGCAGTGAAGTAAAGGGCAAGATACTTGCAGAATGGGTGCAGGGTGGGAGTGGACCAGACAAATAATTCTTAAGAAGATCTTACCTATGTAATGGAATCTGGGAACATTTATTGTAACTCTTGCTTAAGCCAGGAACAATGGGTACATCATCTGTGCTTTACAAAGGAGGTGTTCACAGAACTCTGCCATATTTTATAACCAAACCACAACCTCAGCAGGACACGAATGGTGCAGCCTGTGGCTGTGTATGTCACTGAGCAGGTAACTGTTGCAACATCTCCCACTTTACTGTCCACTACTGCATCAGAGAGAAGTGTCTATGTGAGGAGTGGCAAGATCCTTCTGTTCCCTCTAACTAGACAGAAGCATGCAGAGATACATGCATCATTTTTAGGTTAGCCAGCTTCTTCATCATGACGCCATCAGTGCACTCATGCCACTTTTTAGGTGCTATATTTCAAAGCTGAGGTGTAAGAAATGAAATGCAAAATTTACAACTCACTGGATGTGTACATTGTGTGTGACCCTGCTCAGCTTATCATGCTGTTTGGCATTCTCAAAGGTATTATGATGCTTTAATTCTGAGCTATGTCACTGGATACATCATGCATCATGTCAAACTGGTGGTTGGTGTTAGTCAACTAGAGCCATTTGCACTTGGTACGTGACTCTTTTAAGCAACCTAACTACCAATGGCCAGCCTGCATTCAATGGGAGACATGCTGTCATGTGATATCAGAGAGCAGACAAAAAAGAAATGCTGAAGTGACAGTTTACCGACCTGTTACTGTGTGGTGTCATAGAGGTTATTTGGATTGCCTTATTGTATGAGAGAGACAAGGCTAGAGTCTGAGGATGTTTCAAAGTAGGTAACATAATGTATGTAAATAATTATGTATATCCTGGATAATGCTGTTCCTCTCTTCAGAATCACCCATTGTGTGATCATTACATTATCAGTGAAGTGGCTTCTTATATATATGGTCAAAAGTTGACCTTTTACTCTTTGGCGGTCTGGACGAATCTGGAGGAGACTTACAGTGTCCTGAGACACTGTGGTCTTCTGTATCCTCCATAATCTGACTTTTAAAAGAACAAAGTCTTTGCTACAAAGTATATGGTGAGCAGATCAGTAGCAGGAGGAAGTACAAGAAGAGGAGAAAGAGGTGGACAAGCGGCAGCAACTATCACTTTCCATTCCTGGTATCTTATTCATGATCATCACCAGTTCCACTGAGTACAACCTCAAACTCTATCATTGCAAAGACGCCCCATATCCTCCCATTCCACTGTTATAGCCCATCGGTTTAAATGACTTGGGTGAAGGAACAGACTGTACTGCAGTCAAATTTACTGGTGATATAAAGGTAGGTAGGAAAACACTTTGTGGGGATGATGCAAAGATCCTGCAAAGCAATATGGATAGGGTAATGAGTCAGCAAAAAAAAATCAAATGGAGAGTAATGCAAGAAAATGTGAAACTTGTCACTTTGGCTGGTAGAACAGAAAAGCACAATATGATTTAAATGGAACAGATAGCTCCAGTATAGAGGGATCTGGGTGTCCTGCTACATGATTTGCAAGATGGTAAGGTACTGCAAATAATCAAGAGGACAAAAGAAATTTTGGTCTTTATTGCAAGGGGGATTGACTGTAAGTATAAATATCTTGATGCAATAGTACAGGGTATTGGTGAGACTCAACCAGGAGTAATAAGTGCAGTTTTGGTCTCCTTAAAGGAGATTTTAATGAACCTATTCTGAGATATTATTACACACTTCTGGAGCAGGTGGGATTGAACCCGAGCCTCCTGGCTCAGAGGGAGGGTCATGTCACTGTGCCACAAGAGTACTTAAAGGAGGGATATATTTGCATTTAACTAGGAGGACTCCTTGGTCAAAAAGGGTTATCTAATGAGGGAAGGTTGAGTAGGTTATGACAATAGTCATTGAATTAAAGAATAGTGAGGAGTTATCTTTTTGAAACATAAGTGTCTGACAAGTCTTGATGGGTAAATATTGGGATGGTGTTACCTCTCTTGGGAAGAATCTAGAATCTACAAGGTATAGTTTAAGATAAGTGAGTCCCCCATTGAGATGGAGGTGAGGAGATCTTTATCCACTGAGGCATTTTTAGTCTTTGGAGTTCTTTGAAGAGGAGTGGAAATTGGAACAGTTCATGGTTAAGTTAAGCAGATTTTTGATAAACAGACAGTAAAGATTTCTGGAGGGTAGGCAAGAACATGGAGTTAACATCGCAATTAGATCAACTGCATTCTTATTGAATGGCAGATCAGAAGGAAGGGCCTGACTTCTTATGATCAATTACTCCAGACCAACTTTATTCAATAAATGATTGAATTCAATGAATAAGTTTTGCACACCACTTACTGCCTGCCTTTCAGATGTCTTTTCCTCACCATATGCATAGTCTAATGCATCAATCCAATGTTACTCCGCTGAGTAGCATGGATGATGGAAGTTTGCTGACTTTCAGTGAGGAAGGCTTCAGGTAATCATTTTTGTGATGAAAATAAACAACTCTGGAACCTGCCTAAGGCAAAGAAGCAAAGATTTTATTCAAGCATATGCAAGGGAGACTATTTCACATACCTAAAGAACTTCTCAGTAAGACTATTGACGATAATACTGCAAGGCTATGAATTTGAAGCTCATATTTATAATTCTCTATCTTGTGCAGGCCTCTGTTACCATAACCATAACCATCAGCTTTGGGTCTGCCTGTTTCAAAATATCCTGCTTGACCCCTGGTTTCCCTTTGTAGCAATGAATATGTTTACAAGGTTGTTATAATTACAAGAATGTAGAGACCATATCTTTTTATTTTGCTGTATTTTTGAAAGTGAACTGAAAAAGACTGCTTTTAAAATGAAGGGTATTGGAAGGGTCATAAGACCATAAGACCATAAGACATAGAAGCAGAAATTAGGTCATTTGGCCCATCGAGTCTGCTTCGCCATTCAATCATGGCTGATAAGTTCTTCAACCCCATTCTCCTGCTTTCTCCCCGTAACCGTTGATCCCCTTGATCATCAAGAACCTATCTATCTCAGTCTTAAATGTACTCAATGACCTGGCCTCCACAGCCTTCTGTGGCAGTGAATTCCATAGATGCACCACTCTCTGGCTGAAGAAGTTTCTCCTTATCTCTCTTCTAAAAGGTCTTCCCTTTACTCTAAGGCTGTGCCCTTGGGTCCTAGTCTCTCCTACCAATGGAAGCATCTTCCCAACATCCACTTTGTCCAGGCCATTCAGTATTTTGAAAGTTTCAATTAGATCCCCTTTCATCCTTCTAAACTCCAAGGAGTATAGTCGCAGAGTCCTCAAACGTTCCTCATATGTTAAGCTTTCCATTCCTGGGACCATTCTTGTGAACCTCCTCTGAACCCGTTCCAGGACCTCTATATCCTTCCTGAGATATTGGGCCCAAAACTGCACACAATACTCCAAATGTGGCCTGACCAGAGCTTTATAAAGCCTCAGAGTATATCCTTGCTTTTATATTCAAGTCCTCTCAAAATAAATGCCAAAGTTGCATTTGCGTTCCTGACTGCTGACTCAACCTGCAAGTTTACTTTGAGAGAATCCTGGACTAGAATTCCCAAGTCTCTTTGCACTTCAGACTTCTGAATTTTCTCCCCATTTAGAAAATAGTCCATGCTTTTGTTCTTCTTACCAAAGTGCACAACCTCATATTTTCCCACGTTCTACTCCACCTGCCACTCCTTTGCCCACTCTCCCAACCTAAGTCCTTCTGCAGCCTCCCTACCTCCTCAATACTACCTGTCCCTTCACCTAATTTTGTATCATCTGCAAACTTAGCCAGAATGCCCACAGTTCCTTCATCTAGATCATTAATGTATAAAGTGAAAAGTTGTGGTCCCAGCACCGACCCTTGTGGAACGCCACTCATCACTGGCTGCCATCCCGAGAAAGACCCTTTTATCTCCACTCTCTGCTTTCTGCCAGACAGCGAATTGTCTATCCATGCTAGCACCTTGCCTCTAACACCGTGGGCCCTTATCTTACTCAGCAGCCTCCTGTGTGGCACCTTGTCAAAGGCCTTCTTGAAGTCCAGGTAGATAATATCCATTGGCTCTCCTTGGGCTACCCTGCTTGGTACTTCCTCAAAGAACTCTAGCAGATTTGCCAGGCATGACCTCCCCTTGACAAAACATGCTGACTTTTCCCTATTTTACACCACAGTTCCAAATATTCAGAAATCTCATCCTTTATAATGGACTCACTCCCGCTTCCCCCCACGACCCCCACTTTCTAGTTTAAAGTCCTGTTGACCAGCCTATTTACCCTTTTCGCTAGAACATTGGTCCCAGCTTGGTTCAATGGTATAGATCCCTCCTGTTCTAATACTGATGCCAGTGCCTCATGAAAAGGAAACTCTCTTTCCTGCACCGCTCTTTTAGCCACATGTTTACTTTCCTTATTCTCATGTCCCTATGCCAATTAGCACATAGCTTGGGCAGTAATATGGAGACTATAACCCTTGAGGACCTGCTCTTTAATTTGGTTCCTAGCTCCTGATAATCTCTGAACAGGTCCTCTTTCCTAGTCTTGCCTATGTTGTTTGTTCCAGCATGGACCACAACAACGGGATCCTCCCCGTCCCGCTCCAATATCCTTTCAAGCCGGTCGCAGATATCCCTTGCCCTGGCACTGGGCAGGTAGCACACCATGCGGGACTCTCAATCAGTTCAGCCATCTGGTACTTTTCCAAGTTGTCAGTTGGCCCAGACTGTCCAATGCCTTCTAGACCCATGGCTGTTGACAAAGCTTTGCAAGACCAAAGTACGGATGAGGGGTTGAATTAATATTAATATGGTTAAAATTAAAAATATATGATTGTCTTGAAGTGAGTGCTGTAGTTCTGCTTGATTTCCTGATGCAAAAGCAAGCCACCAGCACTTATTTTCATATTCTTTACATTTTTTTTCAGCCACTGGGTAAGGTTTGTTACAGATAAACTTGTACCAGGGAGTGTGTACAAAATGAGATTCAGCTGGCAATATATGGGTTGGTCTGTGGTGTGGCGATCAGTTGTCAATGACAAAGGCTTTCTGCCTGACAATAACTATATGATTGGTTTCCATGTCGCTGAACAGCTTGCAGATTTGAATGAGATAGTCAGAAGCCATTGGACCTCCAGAAACAAAGGTGCTATTCTTTTCTCTGCAGTGAAGAAACACTTAATTTCTGAAGAAAGTCAGTTTATTTCCCTCACCAGTTGCTGTAAGCTATTGCATTTGACCAAGGAGTCAGAGACCTTTAAATTTGTGAACAGGTTACTCTATGCCTCCTGCGATGAAATGAAAAGCTCTTGGAGAGAGAGGTAGATGGACAAACAGCAAGTCCTGACAACCTAAAAGGATCATCTCAGCAAACCCTGTGAATAGGGATCATTGAACTGCCTATCCAAATACTTCCTCCTCCCAGAACACTGTTTCTTTATTGTGTCCAGCTGTATGTGTGTCTAGGGGGCATTTTATAAGTGGGTTTGAGTTTTAACTTGTTGAGCTATACATTGATGTAGTCTTGACGTGTCGAAAGAATCTGTTTATTTCTAATAATCAGTAATCCTTGTTAAGTACAGAAATTGGTCCCACGTTATCTGTCAATTTGGGTCTAACAGACAGGTAAATTGTGGGATATTGGGTACTTCTGTAAAACTTTTAAGTTTTGTGAGGCCTCAGGAATAGCAGAGTTTGATTTGCAGCATGCAATGCCAGCGAAATGTGACAGCTGATGAGCCAACGTTCCTAAAACCATCCTTGGTCAATTATTCCATCATGCCCGGAAGAAATCAATCAGAGCTATAGCACTCACTTTAAGACAATCACAAATTTTTAATTTTAACCTTATTAATATTAACTCCCCCCTCATCCCTAATTTAGTCCTACAAGACTTCCTCAAACAGCCTTGGGTCTAGAAGGTTGGACTACCTAAACTTGGCATTGAAGACTCCATTTTCATTGAAGACAGCAGCCTGGGCCAACTGACAAGCAACAGCGAGAGTACCACCTGAGCACAGACGGCTGAAGTTTTGGCAAAGATCTGTAGCTCGGGTTGTAGGTGAGGTTGTTGACTTGATCGCCGAGCCGGCTTGTTTCTCTTCAGAGGTTTCTAGGTGACATCATCAGTGAGGCCTCCGATGATGTGATATTATTCCACTCCACTTGGAATTTATTATGTCCGGTCCGTTATGGTGAGTACTGTCATTTCTGGTTTTGATCTGTATGGGTTTTTATATGGGGTCCAATTTTATATGTTTGTTGATTGAAGTATGGCAGATGACTGAGCTAACCCTGAAAATCTTTTTGAGTGTAGTTCCTGCACCTTTGCTGGCAGCAGTCTGAGCCTGCATGGCAAGGAACTGGGATTTCCTGATGGCTAATGTCTTTGCTCCCACTTCATTGCTCAGATGTGGAGTAGCTTTTGCACGTGCTCTGTTGATGGCAGTTAGGTGCCCAACCCATGAAGTGGCAATGACTGTGGCCTTCCTCTTCACACTCCCCAGTGAAGACCCAGCAACCTTTTAGCTGAAGTCGTGATAACCACTACAGAAATGCTAAAATTTTGCTTGCTTCTTCCTTGCTTCCATTTACACTTCCAATCAGCAGGTGTGAATGCAGAGTGTTGCCACACCCTGGTCAGTTTAACCAAAATTGAATGTGTTATATTTAAATTATATACCATTAAACCATTAAGAGGTCTGAATTGACCACATTTATTCTTCCCTCAATAAATAAATATGTTAAAAATTCACTGCATCATATGATTAGGGAGCTTGAAGGGTTAAACTGTGGGGAAAGAAATACTTAATTATGTATGAAAAAGGCATTGTGTTGAACTTTGCTCTAAGCGATTTTTCTCATTTAAACAACGAATGGAGAAGGAATATTGTAAACGATGAACACATTCTAGATGCTGCTGACTCCTCCTTCTTTCCTGTCCAGCTATTAAAAGAGTTTCAAAAGTCCAGCAATATTTGGTGTATGCTTGCAAACGCATGTGGCGGTCATACTTTCCTTAACTTCACAGCAATGTGAGTGAACATTGCTATGCTACCCAACCGCTCTCAGTCTTATTGTAAATGGAATTACTGCCATACCCTTAGGAGTAGCGTTAATGAATGCATCACTGCTTGTGCTTATCTCCAAATGGCACATCTTAAGTGTCACTGTTAAGTGCTATTACTGTGTTACAATGAACATTGCTCTGACATGTCAATATCCAGAAGGTTTTGTATCAGCTAAACAGCTGTGAAATGATAACGACATCGGCATACGGTACATTACAGTATTACTATTATTATGTAGCTAACAACACAATGAGAAACATTGCTTCTTATGTAAATCTGAGCTAATTGAGATCCTTTTGATCCCTACCATCAAAGGATTCTTTTATAAATTATCAGTTAAATGAAAGATCTCTGTTGACCGAGATCAAGCATATGTTTGTGCATTTGCTTCCTTTATTTACAAAGCCACTTTGTTCCAACAGGTTTATGGATAGGAAGGAAGCGACACAACTTAGCTGAGTATCCAGGTTGAACAATCTCAAAAGTCACGTGACACCAGATAATTGTCCAAAATGTTTATTTGAGAACTCTAGCTTTCGTAGCGTTTCTCCTTCCTCAGGTGTAGTGAAGAAGAGGTGTCAAGACACAGAATTTATAAGATCAAAGGCCAGTTGAGGCGAAGATATTGAATAAACCTAAAATGGCTGGCTGACTCCCTCCTGTTAAATCTTTAATCAGTCAGAAAGGAGATACAGTTTTCTATTGATTACTATGCAAATCCCGGAATTTCTTTCAAGTCACTACACTGAGATAACTAAAGGTTTTATCAAAGCATACAAAAGATGACATCTCAGGTCAGACAATGCATTTTAGATTGAGCCATGCAAAGCCTATCACCTACGCATGGCTACTTTGTACTTAATACGTTAAGGGCTAATTTAGTTCTTAGAATGGGAGGACATAATGGAAAGTCATGGAGTACTATTTGGGGCATTTAATTCAACTCCATTTTCCTTACATGTTAACTTGGTCCAATGTACATTGTGAGCCTTGAAGTTTGAAAAAAGCTGTTATTACTGTTTCACTTCATTGATGGATTAATCCTAAGGTAAGAAGATCATAAGTAACAGAAGAAGGAGTAGGCCATTCAAGCCTGCCCCTATATTCTATAATAACATTGCTGCTCTGTTATAGCCCCAACTCCGCTTTCACACCAGAAAGTTCTCAACTCGGCAATATTTCAAAAATCTATCCAGCTTCTCTTTAAAAACTTTCAGTAACCCACTTCCACTTCTCTGTGGTAGAGAATTCCAAACATTCACTGCCTTCTGGGAGAAAAGAAATTCCCTTCCATCTCTATTTCAATTGAGTGTCCCCTTCCTCTATAACTATGTCCCTTAGTTTGAGACTCTCCCCTGAGTGGAAACATTTTCTAAACATTGAGCCTAAGTCCCCTCAAAATCTTGTATGCTTCAACAGGGTTATCCCTCATTCTTTTAAACACTAATCAATAAAGGCCTAATCCATTTGGTAAGTCAGCCCTGGAATCAGTTTAGTGAATTTCATTTGCGCTGCCTCCAACCATTATATCCTCCCTTAAATACAGGAACAAATTTGAGGGATGGCATGGTGGTTCAGTGGTTAGCACTGCTGCCTCACAGTGCCAGGGACCCCGGTTTGATTCCAGCCTTGGGTGACTGTCCGGGTGTAGTTTCCACATTCTCCCTGTATTTGCGTGGGTTTCCTCCTGGTGCTCTGGTTTCAGTCCACAGTCCATAGATGTGTAGGTCAGGTGAATTGGCCGTGGGAAATGTAGGGTTGTAAGGACTGGGTGGGTCTGCTTGGGATGCTCTCCTGAGGGCTGTTGTGGATTCAATGGCATATTTCCACACTGTAGGGATTCTATGATTTTAGTGTAACACTTGGATATTTAAGAGTTGTTTGTTCTGCAACAGGAGCGAAGATACCAATGTTTTCTTTAGGGTGCACTCGATGACCTGCTTCAGATTGGAAAGGATAGGCTCAAAGCTGTACTTGAAGTTCCACTGTAATTACTACTGGACTTTTTAAATTAAATATAAAATGTGTTTAGGAACTCTGGTGTGTTCTTCAATGCACCTATTAACCTCCTTTTCTTTAAAATGGACCACCCAAGTCCTCATCTGAATCTTCTGTAGCAGAACTAGTAAACGAACATGGTTTCTGGTGAGTTAGTGTCTGAGGTATGCTTAGGATGTGCATTTTAGTTCCTGCAGTTTTTCCCTGTCTCATCGCGTACAAAATAACATGTTTCAAGATTCAATGATATTTATTTTTCAATTCTTTTCTTCATAAGGGATAGGGAACATTCAGAGTTTGAGTTTTGAAGGAAAAAAGGGACAAGGGTCGGGCTGAGATGATGCGTTAAAAGAAAGTAAAAACTATGTGCCTACACTTTCTGGAGCTTCTCTGCTAGCGGAAATTGTGGGATTGGCAGAAGGTGGGATTAATAAAAAGGAGGATTTATTATGTAGGTGGCCTCATCATTGATCCATTCAGTGACAGCAGCAGTAACATCCTCCGTGATGTCCCTTTTGGTGATGAGCAAGACCATCTTCCACTTGGAATATATTCCAAGGGGGCTAAGAAAAAAGCAACCTCCTCCACATTTTTGGAGTTGCTTCTGGCTGAGTTAAATTGGATAACCTAAAAACAGGCATATTGTCATCCACAATTATCTGGCACGCAGCCAAAATAACACAGGCTGGATATATTTTGTGCTGTCTGCTCATTTCATCGATTGCTACATGTGTGCAGCCAGGGTGGGCGGCATGCCAATGACCAGCAGATCCAACATTGTAATTTGCTAACACCATTTTAACCTAGCCCACACTGTTTAAAAGGATTTAAATGAAGGGAGCATTGTGCTTGAAACTTTTGATGACAATTTCAGAGGAAGTGAATTTGCTTTGAAACCCAGTGAAGAAGTTTGGGGGGGTGGGGCAATGGCCTAGTGGTAATATTGCCGGACTGTTAATCCAGATGCCTAAATAATCTTGGAGATCCAGGTTCGAATCCCACCACGGCAGATGGTGGGATTTGAATTCAATAAAATATCTGGAATTAAGGGTTGAATGATGACCGCAAATCCATTGTCGATTGGCAGGAAAAACCCACCTGGTTCACTAATGTCCTTTGGGGAAGGAAACTGCCATCCTTACCTGGTCTGGTCTACACGTGACTCCAAACCCACAGCAATGTGGTTAAGTCTGAACTGCCTCTGGGCAATGAGGGATGGACAAAAAATGCTTCCCAGCCAGCAGCGCTCTCATCCCATTAATGAATAGAACAAAATAGAATGAAGCAATGTGTGACAGTGCAGGGCTCCAAGGGTTTTGGACACGCTGGAGGCTATGGTGAAGGTGATTAAAGAAACAGAGATAACTTGTATCTGCAGGGGAGTAAAGGATCCTCTAATCACACATAAAATGTGTCGGAGCTGAAAGCCATGGAGGTTAATACTGAGAATCAGAACAAGGTGCTGAATCCAGTGACAAAAAAATTCAGTCGTCTCACCTGAATGGTCAAGATCAATGAATGCATGATACGCCACCACCTACATCAGCTTCCACTGCAATAGTCTCAGTTTCATAGTGCCAGACACTGCTCAATTTTATACCTCCCCTTCTTACCTACAACCAATTTCATCTTGATAAGGACACATCCCTAACATTCATACACATTGGGCATTGCTTTAAGCCTCATTTTCCTATTTTGCAGCTGGCAGACTCACTTATGAGCATATCAAATTATGAAGAGACGAGATAAGATAGAAGCAGGGAAGTTGTTTCCACTGGCAGGTGAAGCTAGAGCTAGGGGCATAGCATCAAAATAAGAGTGAGTAGATTCATGACGGAGTTGAGGAGGAATTTCTTCACCCAAAAGATTGTGAATCTGTGGAGTTCCCTGCCCAGTGAAGCAGTTGAGGCTACCTCGTTGAATGTTTTTCACGCAAAGACAGATAGGTTTTTGAACAGTAAAGGAATTAAGGATTATGGTGAGTGGTTGGCTAAGTGGAGGTGAGTCCTTGAAAAGGTCAACCATGATCTTATTGAATGGTGGAGCTGGTCAACAGGCCAGATGGCTTACTCTTGTTTTTATTTCATATGCTCTTATGCTCTTATGTCTTTGCAATTCAGCCTTGATAACTACAGCAGTTAAATCAATTGTCTGACACTCACTGACCTACCGGTCAGAATTTTACTGGTTAGTCTGATACAGATTCGGAAATGGAGCATATCCCAGTGACATTTCTGGATGCAGAGAGGGTTCATACTTTAACAACTGAAAATATTATTAAAGACCATTTTATAGTGCAATCAGTGACAGGGCAATTTCCCCACCTCATGAAGAGGCTTCCAGCTAAATAGTGACAACCTTCCTGCAGTAGATTAGGCTCAATGACCCTAATGGGAAATTGAAATAGGAAAGGCAGACCCTGTAGCCTCAATGAGCTCCACAGAGGAGTTCCTCCTCTAACGCAGCTTCATGGGAGATTTTCAGCCTAATCCAGCTCCCAAAATATCCTGCGTATCTCAGCAGTGATCTCCTCTCCTGATGGCACTGCGATGGCAACAGAGCTGTTGGCCCTCTGATAAGCCAACAGTATCTGGATTTTGCAAACCAACTCTAATTGAATGGCAAGGTGTAAAGCTGGATGAACACAGCAGGCCAAGCAGCATCAGAGGAGCAGGAAGGCTGATGTTTCGAGCCTAGACCCTTCTTCAGAAATGGGAGAGGGGAAGGAGGTTCTGAAATAAATAGGGAAAGAGAGGGAGGTGGATAGAAGATGGATAGAGGAGAAGATAGGTGGAAAGGAGACAGACCGGTCAAAGAGGCGGGGATGGAGCCAGTAAAAGTGAGTGTAGGTGGGGAGGTAAGGAGGATATAGGTCAGTCCAGGGAGGACGGACAGGTCAAGGGGGCGGGATGAGGTTAGTAGGTAGGAGATGGGGGTGGGGCTTAAGGTGGGAGGAGGGGATAGGTGGGAGGAAGGACAGGTTAGGGAGGCAGGGACGAGCTGGGCTGGTTTTGGGATGCGGTAGGGGGAGGGGAGATTTTGAAGCTTGTGAAGTCCACATTGATACCATTGGGCTGCAGGGTTCCCAAGCGGAATATGAGTTGCTGTTCCTGAAACCTTTGGGTGGCATTGTTGTGGCACTGCAGGAGGCCCAGGATGGACATGTCGTCTGAGGGATGGGAGGGGGAGTTGAAATGGTTCGCGACTGGGAGTTGTAGTCGTTTAGTGCGAACCGAGCATAGGTGTTCTGCAAAGCGGTCCCCAAGCAATTAATTGAATGGCAAACCAGTGGGTGACCCACATAAGGGGCTGCTTGTGGTAACATTTCTTAGGTACTTCTGCTGTCAGCAAGTATGGAGTCAGGACCAATTACTTTTGTGCAATGTGCATATTCTGGAGCCTATGGTTAAATTTAGTTGACTCCATCACTTGCTCACACAGGAAAGTATGGCACAAAACCAGACACAGCCAGTACTAATTGAAAGGGACAGGCACATCTACATATACTAACTCGGAGGTGATGCTGTTTGCCATCAGTGCAACAGCCATATCTGCTGTTTTCAATGACAAGGCTAGATCTGTCAAAGATACTCTTATCCAATCTTTCTTCTCACATATCGCTGTCTCTCAAGCAACATGACTCTCTCTCTTCAGGATTACAAGTTTTATTTTTTAATGCATTGCTTACACTTCCGTCTCTGAACTAAGACATGTAAACACATATCTTCCCCTGTGTTATTTTTCCTTTTCAGATACCCAAGAACTGAAACCTAATTAGGCCATGAGGGATCAACCAAGGACATAGTGATGATGAAGGCACTGCACTGCCACTTGATTTTATCCGCGCAATTACTAATTTAGATATTGACAATGAACACATCTAAGAGTTTAGATCCGAGAGGACCTATACAATGTTAAGCCATGGTGTGAGTGTGCTGCATCCAAAGCAGGGAGCAAAGATAGCTCAGATGGATTCTGACCGAGAAAACCCAGATAAGCAAATTAATGCTGGAGCCTACAGAACACCTTTGATAAGTATAACACAACAGATGCATTTCAAAACCCACTTAGAAACCCTCCAGTCAATGTTAACATATAAGGAGGAGTCTAGCACCAAATTGGCATTTGGCTTTTGGCTTAAAGCCCATCCATTCTAGCATGGCACGGGTCCCCAATCTTGCTCTCTCATTGTGTGCAGTATCCAATGGTTGAAATTGCATCTTCCATTGCCTCTCAAAAACAGCCATTCTCAACATCTGAATGCCACACTGAATGCTCGTATTTCCATTAGACAAGGTCAGATAGCTGTTATTACGACAGTGGATTGGTGTGAAAAGGGTCATGCAGTAGGAGTGCAGCAACCAGTCCTCTAGGAGATTACAAAGATTGCTGAGATGCAACCATTGGGGTGTGGCTGTGGGTGTGAGGAGAATAAATAACTGTACTCACCTCATGAAGACAGTGTTCATCTTCTCATCGCTGCCATTCAATGAGTTTCCTTGCTTTTGTCAGTCAGTTAACCAGCTCAGACAACTGTAGCTGAGATGGTTCATTTCACAGTCACACCCTTTATGCCAAGATTTGTTTGACATGATCCTTCAAAAAGCCACTTGCAAACCTTTTCCATTGAAAGTCTGCAGCATTTCACTCACACTTCTACAATTTTCAGGTTTATTTCTTTCTCCAGTGTCCACACTTCATTGCATTTTTATCAAGAGTTGGAGTTGCTCTGACTCATCCTGCGCGAACTATTGCTCAGATCTTTGCAGGAACAAGTGTTTTTTTTGCCATTATCACATTTCTTAGGATGCTATGTGCTGTGTGCAGCTTTATTTTTTTCATTGATTTGTGGAATTTGAGCTTCAGTGTTATTTCTGTAATTACTCTTCTGGAATTGCCCTCAAAGTGCTGGTGGTGGGGTGCCTTCTTGAACCATTGCAGTCTACATGATGCAGCTATACTCACTTGGGGAGAGAAAATTCCGGGATTTTAACCCTGTGGCAGAATCATGATGCATTCCTGAGTCAGGGTGGCATTTGATTTGGAAGGGAACTTGGAGGTGGTGGAAATTCCATGCATACGCTGTCCTTATTCTTCTAGAGTTTGCTGGTTGTCAGGTACTGTCAAAAGAGATTTAGAGAGTTGCTGTAGCCATCTATGTTGTAACTGAGTGCCAATCAAGCACGCTGATTTTTCTTTAGATGGTCTCAAGCTTCTCAAGTGCTGCTTGAGCTTACCCATCCAGATGGAAAATATTCCATCAAACTCGTGACTTATACCTTACAAATGGTGGACAGTTTTTTTGACAATTAGAAGGTGAATATTTCACTTTCGAATTCTCATTCGTCCAGCTGTACTCATCGCCATTGTATTCAGATGGCTAATCCAATTAGGTTTCTGGTTAATATTAACACTCCGGTAGTTTATAATGGGGAGATTCAGCAATTGAATATCAAACAATGATGGTTGAGATTCTTTGGTGTTGGAGATAGTCACTGCCTGCCACTTGTGTGACATGGATATCACTTGTCACTTTTCAAAACTGACCTAAATGTTGTCCAGGCTTTGTTTCATGTGAACACATGCAGCATCACTATCTGAAGTGGGAATGGTGCTGAGTACAGTGAAATTATGAGCGAGCTTTACCACTTCTGCCATTTGCCCACATTTGTGCCATAATGGAGAGATTCTCCAGCATGGCAGAAGTGACCTGAAGTAACCCCTGAGCATATTCACATGAATGGAGTCAGGCTGGGCTTTGCCTATATACATTATACAGAGAAGGCTGCTCATTTAAATTGCCAGTCGCCTGACTGAAATAGAACCTCTGAAGAGTAGAAACTGAAACTGAATATTTCAGGCCTGCTCTTCGTGGTTCTGCACATTGTGGATTTGTTTGGATAGCCATGGGATCCCCATAGAGAGGTAGGTTAGCTCAATGCATACAATCCTGAGACAGCTTTAGGTAAGGTTGGGCTTCATTAAGGAACATATGGTACCTTTGCAGGTGTGTAATGAGAGTTGTATATCCTTTGGGATTGTGCCTGAAAAGTACATAAACACATTGGAACTATCAGACCTGTCCAGGGTGTTAAACCGTGTTTTTATCAATGATAGCGATTTTCTCAACAATGCAGTCTGCAATAATATTTTGCTTGTGTCCATGTATATTGGGTCAGTTGACATGATAGATAAAGGAGGAAAGGTGGGTGCACCATAAGTTGGCATTAGGTAGCACTATGTTAACATATGGGAGAACACTATATCATTGGCAATGGTAGAGGGTGTAGAAAACCATGGGTAAAGAGTAGAGTATTGAGTGGAAGAGTCAGTATGAGGGTCCGTAAAAGATAGGTACAGGGCTTTAGCTATTTGGATGGGGCATTGGGAGTGCCTGAGGTTGAGGGGTTGAGCAATGTTTCATGTTTTCATTTGTTATTTACTTTTTGCACAGTCTGTGGATTTATGCCTAGTTGCACAGCAGCCTCCTCAACCCTTCCCAGCATGCCCAGGCCAATTTTCAAATGAGTTTGTTCCCCTGGGCTGTAAATACTGATTGGAGACAGACATTTCTAAAGGCTAGTTTTGGAAAGAGCCTGGAATTCTGCTGCCTTTGTTCACCTGACCCAGGAACAAAAACAGAGCCCATGACGTTGATGAAAATTTGTTCTAAACAGCTGAAAATGGTTGGAACTAGGGCCAAAACACTGTGAAATTCTTACTGCAATGTCCTGAAGCTGAGATAATCGCCTCCAAAAACCATAACAAGTTTCTTTTGTGATGGATACGACACAGTCAAGTGGAGAGATTTCCACCTCATTTCTCACTGACTTCAATTTTACTATGGCTCTTTGTAGCACCCCGTCTAATGTTGCCTTGATGTCAAAGAAAGAACCTCCTTCATCACCTCAGAATTCAGCTCTTTTGTTCATGTTTGGACCAAGGCATTCATTTGTTCTGAGTCAAGTGATCCAATCAGAGCCCAACTGAATAATTCTGAGCAGGCGATCAGTAATTATTCCCAAATGTTAACACTGTCAGCACTTTTCCGTCACTGCAGATAATTGGAAGTAAACTGATGGAATGGTATTTGACTGGAGTGGATTTGTTTTTTTTATGTGGACAAGTGCTAATACTATACCTCCATTGGAACAGCTTGGCAATGAACTTGGTCATTTCTGAAACACAAATCAACAACTGTATTGCTGCCAGGGCCAATAATTTTAAGGCATTTCTTGGAAGCACATAGAGCTTCACTTTTCCCAACGCTTTACATTGCTATCACTGTATAAGGGGGAGACAGATGTTAATTGTTTATGGTCATGACCACCAGGATTGTTACAGAAATATTAACATTTTTTCAAGAGCATTGTTTTAAAACTCAAAATGAGGAAGTCAAGTTTAAACTGAGCCCGACTCTGCCATTAGCTGGAACAGACAGCATTCAAGCAGCCACGCCTTGGGCAATTAACTTCTTGTTGAAACCAGACAGAACTGGCCAGGTACTAACAGCCTCATTGTTTCAGAATAGATTGTCGTTTACAACTCCAGTGAACGTGCTTTGAGAAGAATGATACATAGACTTGGTGCTCAGCTCAGTCAGTGGCCAGATGCATAGTGTGACAAGGACAGCACTTCACAGTGGAATGTTTAAAAGCATGCTCTGCAACCTTCAAATATGAAACGTCACCTCATTGGATCTTCCTGCCCTTGCCAAATGCTGGTATTGGACACAGGCCACAGAATCTTCGAAGAAGGGGATAAAAGGGCTAAAGTGGAGCCCTAACTGTCTCTGCTCTGTGCACATATTCAACAGAGTCTGTTCAGCTGGCAACCTAGCTGCACAGCATCTCCAGCTCCTGGTACCTCGTAGGGAGTATCACCAGACTGGTCAGATCCAGAGAAACTATTTTGGTGAGACAGTCCAAAGATCAGGACCAGCCCTAAGTGACAGGGGGAGCCCAAATCAACAAGTGCAGATCCCAACGCATCATCCAACCCTCAAACAGTGAGGAATAGCCTGTCCCAGCCTTATTGAATGGGTATTGCCAGTCCTTTCATACAAACAGTTCAAATACATTGTATGGGCCTGTGGATAGGGTGCAGTGAGTCCTCAGAAGTGTGTGTCAGAAGTAGATAGTTAGTATAGTTTTGAGACTTTTTGCTTCGAGATTTAAGACTGTTTACTGAAGAGCCCTGTAAAGCAATTGATAGAGTTTGACAGAGTTTAATTAAAGTACAGGAGTAGAATGTGATAAATGTTATTTTTGCTTGATAAAATTTTCAATGAAGTTGTTTCAGATCTTCCCCTGACTGTTGTGCCCTTTATCTCACTGCATAACATGGCTGAGTGAAAAAGGGTTAATGAAAACTAGTCAACGTTAGTCAGGATGCTTTCACCGACCTTTCATTTTGCAACAAATGAGTAATGGGTTGAAGTGTTACGGGGACTGGGCAGCAAAGTGGACTTGAAGCCAACATGAGATCAGCAAAATCAGGCTCAAGGGGCTAAATTGCCTATTCCTGCTCCGAGTTGGTTCTTTCTACTTGGCATTTAACAGGACCTTGCAGGGGAACATTTCAGGGCAACTTTAAAATGGATCTGTGTTATGTTGTATTTGAATCTTTTGATCTCTGCTCACTCTCTTTCTTCACTGTTTCTGTAATTTCTGTTTATTCATTTGTTTGTTCATCCATAATTTTGTTCAGGAGGTCTGGCAGCATCTGTGGAATGAAAGCAGGGTTAAGCTTTCAGGTCCAGTGACCTCTCTTCAGAGCTGCAGGTGCTGTGTTCGTTTGTGTCATTCTATCTTAATGTTTTTCTTTCCTTTACAGTCAGATGTATGATGTTAATTTTCTTAACATTCTATTTTCCCTCAAAAAAGCCAGTGGTAAAAAAAATTAAGAAATAGGGGGCATGGACCCTATGTTTTTGAATTCTTCGTACCGTTTCAAAATTGACAGGACATTACTTTAGGAACAGGAACTTTTGTTAAATTTACTCATTTGTGGCATGTGGGTGTTGCTTGCTGGCCAGCATTTCTTGCCCATCCCTGGTTGCCCTTGAGACTGTGGTGGTGAGCCGCCTTCTTGAACTGCTGTAGCCCACCTGCTGGGGTTGACCCACAGTGCCATTAGGGTGGGAATTCCAGGATTTTGACCCAGCGACAGTGAAGGAGCGGCAATACATTTCCAAATCAGGATGATGAATGGCTTGGAGGGGAACTTGAAGGTAGTGGTGTTCCCATACATCTGCTGCCCTTGTTCTTCTGGATGGAAGTGGTTGTGGGTTTCGAAGGTGCTGTCTGAGGATCAGTGGTGAATTTCTGCAGTGCATCTTGTAGATAGTACACACTGCTGCTACTGAGCATCGGTAGTGGAGGGAGTGAATGCTTGTGGATATGGTGCCAATCAAGTGGGCTGCTTTGTCCTGGTGTCAAGCTTCTGGAGTGTTGTTGGGGCTGCACTCTTCCAGGCAACTGGGGAGTATTCCATCACAGTCCTGACTTGTGCCTTGTAGATGGTGAACAGGATTTGGGAAGACGGGAAGTGTGTTACCTGCCACAGTGTTCCTAGTATCTGACCCACTCTTGCACCCACTGTGTTTATGTGGTGAGTCCCGTTGAGTTTCTTGTCAATGATAATCCCCAGGATGTTGACAGTGTTGTATTCATAGATGGTAACACCATTGAATGTCAAGGGGGTGGTGGGTCGATTATCTCTTTTGAGTGACGATCATCCACTGGCATTTGTGTGGAACCAATGTTACTTGCCACTTGTCAGCCCAAGCCTGGATATTGTCAGGATATTGTTGCATGTGAACATGGACTGCTTCAGTATCTGAGGACATGCGATTGGTGCTGAGCATTGTGCAATCACCAGTGAACATCCCCACTTCTGACCTTATGGTGGAGGGAAGGTCATTGATAAAGCAGTTGAAGATGGTTGGGCCAAGGACATGACCCTGAGGAGCTCCTACAGAAATATCCTGGAGCTGAGATGAATGACCTCCAACAACCACGATCATCTTACTATGTGTCAGGTATGACTCTGACCACTGGAGAGTTAGCCCCCAGATTCCCACTTATTCCAGTTTGCCAGGGCTCCTTGATGCCACACTTGATCAAATGAAGCCTTGATATCAAGGGCTGTCACTCTCACCTCACCTCTGGAATTCAGCTCTTTCGACCATGTTTGAATCAAAGCTGTAATGAGGTCAGGAGCTGAATGGCCCTGTTTGAACCCAAACTGGGTGTCACTGAGCAGGTTATTGCCGAGTAGGTGCTGCTTGATAGCACTGATTTTGACAACTTCCATCACTTTACTGATGATTGAGAATAAACTGATGGGGCAGTAATTGTCTGACGCTTTTTGTGTAAAGGACAAATTTGGGCAATTTTCCACAATGTCAGGTAGATTCAGTGTTATAAGTGTACTGGAACAGCTTGGCTAGGGGAGCAGCAAGTTCTGAAGTACAAGTCTTCAGTACTATTGACAGAATATTGTCAGGACCCGTAGCCTTTGCAGTACCCAGTGCTTCCAACTGTTTCTTGATATCACGTGGTATGAATGAAGTTAGCTGAAGACTGGTATCTGTAATGCTGGGGACCACTGGAGGAGGCTGAGATGGATCATCCACTTGCTGATGATAGCTGCGAAAGCTTCAGCCTTATCTTTTACACTGATATGCTGGGCTCTCCCATCATTGAGGATGTTTGTGGAGCCTCCTTCTCCAGTGAGTTGTTTATTTGTCCACGAGCCATTCATGACTGGATGTGGCAGGACTGCAGAGCTTAGATCTGATGCATTTGCTGTCGGATCGCTTGGCTCTGTCTATCACTTGCTGCTTATACTGTTTGGCGTGCAAGTAGTCCTGTTTGGTGGCTTCATCAGATGTCGCTCCTGGCGTGGCCCCTGCACTCTCCATTGAACTAGGGTTGACCCCCTGGCTTGATGGTAATGGTTGAATGGGAGATATGTCAGTCCATGAGGTTACAGAATGTGCTGAAGTTGACAGCCTACAGCACCACATTGATGTCTAGTCTTGAGTTGCTAAATCTGTGTGAGGTCTTTCCCACTTAGCATGGTGATAGTGCCACACAAAACAATGGAGTTTATTCTAAATGTGAAGGTGGGACTTTGTCTCCACAAGGACTGTGCGATGGTCGCTCTTACCTATTCTATGATGGACAGATGCATCTGCAGCTGTCAGATTGGTAAGCATAATGTTAAGTATGTTTTTCTGTCTTGTTGGTTCCCTCACCACATGCTGCAGATCCAGTTTAGAAGCTATCCTTTAGGACCCACCCATCTAGGTGAGTAATACTGCTGCCCAGCCACTGTCAATAGTGAACATTGAAATTCCCCAACCAGAATACCTTTTGCGCTGTTGCCATCCTCAGTGCTTGGTCTAATTGCTGTTCAACATGGAGAAGTACCAATTCATCAGCTACGGGAGGGCAGTATGTGGTAATCAGCAGGGGGTTTCCTTGCCCACATTTAACCTGAAGCCATGAGACTCCATGGGTCCGGAATCAATGTTGAGGGCTCTCAGGGCAACTCACTCCCAACTGTATACCACTGTGCTGCCACTCCTGCCAGGTCTGTCTTGCTGGTGGGACAGAACATATCCAGGGATGGTGATGGTGGTGTCTGGGACATTGTAAGGTGTGATTCCATGAGGATGACTATGTCAAGCTGCTGCTTGACTAGTCTGTGAGACAGTTCTGCCAAATTTAGCTCTAACTCCCAGATGTTAGTGAGGTGGACTTTGCAGGGACAATTGGGCTGTTTCTGGCTTTTCCAGTGCCTCGGGTGATGTCAAGTGATCTGTCTAGTCTCATTTCTTTGAGGCTTTATAACGGTTGGTGCAATTGAAAGGCTTGCTAGGACGTTTCAGAGGGAAATTGAGAGTCAACCATATTGTTGTGGGTCTGGAGTCACATGCATGAAGCATAGAATCCCTACAGTGTGGAAACAGGCACTTCGGCCCAACAAGTCCACATCAACCCTCAGAGCATCTCACCCAGACCCACCCCCTATAACCCATCGAATATACACATCCCTGAACACTATGAGAAATTTAACAAGGCCAATCCACCTAGCCTGCACATCTTTGGACTGTGGGAGGAAACCGGAGAACCCAGAGGAAACCCACACAGACACAGGGAGAATGTGCAAACTCCACTCAGACAGTCACCCGTAGGTGGGATCAAACCCGGGTCCCTGGTGCTGTGAGGCAGCAGTGCTAACCACTGTGCCACCGTGTCATCCCAAGTGTACCAGTTGTGGAACTGCATCAGTATTAGCTACAATGCCATTTAAAAAAAAAGTGTTTCTGGTGTCCCCATCTTAATTTTTTAAGCTTAATGACCCAGAGATGTCCCAAGAAATTGGAGAATTTAGGACCAGTAAATCCTTCAGGTCAGAAGGTCTGATGCGAATTGGCAGTAAGACAAAGAGGATAGAGAGAAGTCAGACCTTTTTGAAAATGGTCAATTGGAACATGGACCTTTGGTTATGGCTGATGTTCCAGAACAGCAAAATACCATGGGAATAGATGACCTTTCCTTTTCATCTTGGTTCTCAGTGAACCTTTGCACAGGGGGTCAATGGATCTTTTTAAAGGCCCATGTCAATACATTCAGACTCTGCTTAGGACAGACTTCTCAGTGGAGCTGCACATCTTATTGGTACACTGGAATGACAGTTGACATTATCTAGTAGGTCTCCGAAGTGAGTATTCAATCTGCAACATTTTGACTTGGGCAAAAATGCTATTACAGAGCAAGGCTGACATAGAACAGGAATATGTAGCTAACTATTCCTATGTGTCTCTGGAGTGCTCACTCCTAATGAGCAACTCACTGAAATGTAGTTGAAGACTGCTAAAAGCAGTTTAGTTGGTTAGGCTTTTACAAACCTAAAGTGCATTTGGCCATTTGTAATATATATAATGTCGGTTCTAGTTTGTACTATGCCACTCCTACTTAAGCAATGTCTATTGATATATAGAGCAGCGTATGTAGCTCATGGAAATGCCTGCCATGTTTGATTTTGTAGAACTAAACACTTAAATTGGATGTTCAATCTCACTGCTACAGATTTCACAGCACTTTATTCCTGGAGTATCTTTAGCTAAATTTGTAAAAAGTCAATTCAGGGACATTAAGTAAGAACAAGCCTTGGTAGAAATATGGAATCAGCCTATTCAAACTGTTTTCTTGTTGTTGATGATTTATCATGTTTACAATAATATTGACAAAGTGTACATTATATACATATAACTACATTGTTAATACTCTTTTTTGTTCAATTACCCATAACAACATTTAAGAAGCACTTAGATGAACACTTGAAATGCTACAGCACATAACGCTATGGGCCGAGTACTGGTCAATGGGATTAGAGTAGGTTAGTGCTTGATAACCAGTGTAGACATGATGGGTTGAAGGGTCCCATTGTATGTTGTAATGGAAGATAGAAACAGAAGTGGGCTATTTGGTCCTTCAAGCTTGCTCCGCTATTTAATGTAATCATGGCTGATCATCCAACTCGGTATCCTACATCTAATTCCTTCTTGATGACAATCAATGTTTTGGCAGAGAATTCCACAGATTCACCACTCACTGGGCGAAGAAATTTCTCCTCGTCTCAGTCCAAGATAGCTTACCCTGTATCCTTAAACTGTGATCCTTGGTTCGAGACATCCAAGTCATCACATAGTCGTATTTATCCTCTCTAGTCCTGTTCGAATTTTATACGTTTCTGTAAGATCCTTCCTCATTCTTTGAGCTCCAGTGAGTGTAGTCCTAACCATTCCATTCTCACTTTCACACATCAGTCCTGCTATTCCAGGACTAGGTATGGTATATCTTTGTTGCACTCCATCCACAGCTAGAACATCCTTCCTCATAAAAGAAGAGCAAAACTGCCCACATTACTCCAGGTGTGGTCTCACTAAGGCCCTGTACAATTTCGGCAAGTGATCACTGCTCCTGTGCACGAATCTCTCTCTGTGAAGGCCAACACACCATTTGCCTCCTTCACCAACAGCTTCACCTTCATGTTTACTTTCAGCAACTGATGTATATGGACACCCAGATGTCATTACATCTCCCCCTTTCCCAATCTATCACCATTCAGCTAATACTCTGTCTTCCTGTTTTTGCTATCAGAGTGAATAACTTCACATTTATCCACATTTTATTGCATCTTCTGTGAATCTGTCCACCCACCTAACTTGTCCCAATCACATTGAACTATCTTTTCATCCATCTCATGCGCCACGCAGCTTTGAGTCATTTGCAAATTTGGAGAGATTATCTTTAGTTTCCTCAAACTAAATCATTAATATATATTGTTAATAGCAAGGTCCTAGCACTGATTCCTGTGGTACCCCGCTAGTCAATGTCTGCCGCTCAGAAAAAGACCCTTTTATTCCTGCTCTGTCTCCTGTGAGCCTACCAGTTCTGATTCTATGATGAATGTTAGATATTCAAGCATTAATGAAGTTGTTTCAGTTTCTCATAACGCTGTCCCCCCAAACTACATTTATAAGGGGAGATATTGAAGTGCATGGTTTTCATTTCTGGGGCATAACTTGCGTGCAATTTAGATTAATTTCTGTGTAAAAGATTGAATGCCTGATTGATGTCAGTGACATAGTTGGCATTACATTGCTGGTGTCAGTATATAATGCAAATATGCAAAGAAGCATCCAACACCAGTTTCAGGATTCTGTTGCAATGTTTCTGAAAAGTCAAGCCTTACCTACGTTGATTGCCTTTTCCAGTTAGAGTCATAGACACATAGAGATGTACAGTGCAGAAATAGACCTTTTGGTCCAACTTGTCCTTGCCGACCAGATTTCCCAAATAATTCTAGTCCCATTTGCCAGCATTTGGACCATATCCCTTTAAACCCTTCCTATTCATATACCCAACTAGATGCCTTTTAAATGTTGTCATTGTACCAGCCTCCACCGCTTCATCTGGCAGCTCATTCCATACATGCACGACCACCTGTGTGAAAAAGTTATCCCTTAGATCCCTTTTAAATATTTACCCTCTCACTTTAAACCTATGCTCTCTAATTTTGGACTTCACCACCCTGGAGAAAAGACCTTGCCTATTTACCCTATCCATGCTCCTAATGATTTTATAGACCTCTATAAGGTCACCCCTCAGCCTCCGACGGTCCAGAGAAAATAGCCCCAGTCTATTTAGCCTCTGCCTGTAGCTCAAACCCTCCAACACTGGCAACATCCTTGCAAGTATTTTCAGAACCCTTCCAAGTTTCACAACACCTTTCCTGTAGCAGGGAGACCAGAATTGCATGCAGTATTCCAATAGTGGCCTAATCAATGTCCTGTACAGCTGCAACATGACCTCCCAACTCCCATACTCATTGCACTGACCAATAAAGGCAAGCGTACCAAATACCTCCTTCACTATCCTTTCTACCCGTGACTCCACTTTCAAGGAATTGTGAACCTGCATTCCAAGGTCTCTTTGTTCAGCAACACTCCCTAGGACCTTCCCATTAAGTGTATAAGTCCTGCCCTCACCAAAACACAATATCTTAGTATTATCTAAATTAACCTCCATCTGCACCTCCTCGGCCCATTGGCCCATCTGATCAGGATCCTGATGTACTCTGAGGTAATCTTTGCTGTCAACTATACCTCCAACTTTGATGTCACCTGCAAACTTACTAACCATACCTCCTATGTTCACTTCCAAATCATCATATAAATAACGAAAAGCCATGGATCCAGCACTGATCCTTGTGGCACACTATTGGTCACAGGCCTTCAGTATGAAAAATAACCCTCCACCACCATACTCTGTCTTCTCCCTTCGAGCCAGTTCTGTATCCAAATAGCTAGTTCTCCCTGTATTCCATGTGATCTTCTGCGGTACTTTCTGTTTGAGGTCAGGCCATGCAAATAGGGCATTTTTTGGTCTTTATTCAGTTTGAACTGGTGATTGGAGGAGCAGAAATGTTTCGCTTAAATCCACAACAAATCCATGGCCTGTGACTGTCCTTTGATGTCCCACTGCTCCCATTTTCCTTTTCTTTCCCCGCCTCTCTTTCCTGCTCCTACTGATAGATTGTCTTAAAATGGATAAAAATTCAGAAGAGATAGCAGGCATGCTCAAGAAGTGTCCTGACCCGAATCATCATCTTTCCTGCTCCTCTGATGCTGCCTGGCCTGCTGTGTTCCTCCAGCTCTACACCTTGTTATCTCTAAACATTCAGAAGGCTTGAATTGCAGTATTGCCAGTTGACACTTGATGCTTTTTTGTCTATTCTTAGATGGGACATTGGCACCACTGGCAAGGCCAGGATTCGTGGAGCACCTTTGATCTGAGAGACTAGTTACTTAGAGCGTAGTCAACCACATTGCTGTGGGTTAGGAGTCACATTGAGGTCAATCTTGGTAAGGGTGGCAGATTTCCTTCCTTGTAAGGCGTTAGTGAACGCGGTTGCTTTTTTAAAATGAAAATTGATGATGTTCACACAGTCACCATCAGACTAGCTTTTCAGTTCCAGACTTTATTGAATTCAAATGTCATCATTTGGATCCAGAACACGTGTGTCTCCTGAATGTTAGCCTAGGCAGAAGTTGGGTCCTGAAGAAGGGTCTCTGCATTTGAAATGTTAACTCACCTTTCTCTCTATAGATTCTGCAACACCTGCAATTCCTGATTTTGTTTCAGATCTTCAATATCTGCAGTATTATAACCAATTTCTTGGAAATCTGCTTTCCAGCGCTCGATTGTTCCCTCAATATTTTACATTTAAAACTAGATCAAACCAATCTCTGGCCCTTCCATTTTAAATGTAATTGCCTGTGATTTTTCCCTGAAGAGTTTATCTAAATTTCTCTTAAAACATTTCAATTAAAGTGACATAAAAGCAGATGTGGTTACATATCCTAATAATCCGTTGAATCAAACAATCTCTTCTAAACTCTTTCATGTGTTAAGCACTAATCCAGAATTCATAATTTCGTTAAATCCCTCCAACTGCACTATCCTTTTGTACTGACATTACTAACAGATTTAATTGGCCTGTAAATTTATTATTTAAATAATGTCTTCCCATTTCCTGTTAAGTTCTGACATACTACAGAGACCCCCTCCACTGAAATTAACTGTGCTGATTCATTGTCCTATTTCTGAAGTTCACTTCAGTGAGGTGTTTCTTTCCTGTTTAGGCCTTCAGTCTTAGTTGAAATCTAACATTTATAGGATGTTACTGTTTTGGCTTCTTCAAATTGGAACTTTGTGGCTATATCTAGAAGCCTTGTTCTTAACTGATTAGGACTTAATAATGCACAGTTAAGTGGTGTGAATGTACTCACATAAGGAATTGATTTGACAATCTACTCCATTCAAAAACATCAGAGGCATCAGGGAAAACAAATTTTCATTTCATCAGTCTGATCTGTGGTAAAGGGAAAACTCCTTGACTCATCATGTTACCTAACTTGCACATTGTTTTATGGCCCATAATTTGCCTAATAGTGTGAAATTGACACAAACCATTTTGGATGTGAAAATTGGACAGCAACTTGTAGCAAGAAACAGACAGTTCATGAAATGAGTTACTCAAAGTTGCCGACTGATTGTGCCATTCTATCAGTAGCCCCTCACCTTTAACCATTGCCTGATTTCCATGATGTTGCTGAATTTGTTTGTTAATTGCCCATTAAACATACTGCAGAATGATAAACATAAATACAGAAATTGCTGGAAAATCTTAGCAAGTCAGGCAGCATCTGTGGAGAGAAAGCAGAATTAATGTTTCAGGCCCAGTGACCTTTCATTAAGAACAGTCCTGTAGAATAGTCACCGGACCCCAAAACATTAACTCTGCTTTCTCTCCACAGATGCTGCCAGACCTCATAGAATCATCAAGATATACAGCACAGAAACAGACTCCTCAGTCCAACCCGTCCATGCCAACCAGGTTTTCCAATCAAAACTAGTCCCATTTGCCTGTTTTTGGCCTATATCCTTCTAAACATTTCCTATTCATGTATCTGTCCAAATGTCTTTTAAATGTTATAGTTGTACCTGCCCCTACCGCTTCTTCTGGCAATTCATTCCATATATGTACCATCCTTTGTATGAAAAAATTGCCCTTCAGGTCCATTTAAAATTGTTTCCCTCTCACATTAAAGCTATGCTCTCTAGTTTTGAACTCCCCTAACTGAGGGAAAAGATCTTTGCTATTTACCCTATCTATGCCCTTCATGATTTTGTAAACCTCTACAAGGTTAGCCCTTAGCCTCCTACTCTCACGGGAAAGAAGTCCCAGCCTATCCAGTGTCTCCTTATAACTCAAACCCTCTAGCCCCAGTAACATCCTATAAATCTTCTCTGCACCCTTTCCAATTGAATAAAATCCTTCCCATTGCTGCTGAGTTTTTCCAGGAATTTCTCTTTGCGTTTCTGATTTCCAGCATCTGCAGTTCTTTGAGTTTTATTTTGCAAAATGATAAGTCTGATAATTAACGAGTATCCTTGTAATACTGCCAATTAATCTTCCTTGTCCAGAAATTAAACAATTATAAGTATGAAATCTCATTTTAGCAAACTCTGAATTGTTTTTGGAGACTCTTAAAAATGTCAAATTTAAGATTCAAAAGTCCTTCCTTTTCCTTTCTGGCTAAGTTTACGCTATCTTTAACTACTTTCTTTTTCTCTTCCTTTACTTGATTGAAGTTGAATTTCATTCTTCTTTTCAGTCCATGATGTCGAGGAGCCAGTGTTGGACTGGGCTTGGGCAAAGTCAGAAGTCACACAATACCAGGTTATAGTCCAACAGGCTTTTTTGAAATCACAAGCTTTTGGAGCGCTGCTCCTTCATCAGACCAAACCTTAATTACCGATATGTAATTAAATAAGTAAATGAACTGTTTATTCCATTGTTCACCAGGGTCCCAGATGCTCTACTGTCCTTTGCCACAATGTTATCGTTTTGCATGTTTGTTTCATTAAAAGCCTGCATGTATATCAATAAGTTTAATTAACAGGCATGCTGCAACATTCCCCGGTCCAGCAACGTCAGTTTAATCCAGAGTTTTGACATAAATTGACCAAAATATTTTGGGAACCCTTAAAAGATGAGCTAAAATCAGTATGTTCCACAGTCCGAATATATTTCAGTTTAATTTGGCCAACAGTTGTGACCCAAACCTGACCACACCCTTTGAAATAATTGCCAGTATCCCATCACCAAGTCACCTTTTATTTACATGTGCGCAGTACCTGGGTTGTAACCAGCCAGCTCAAATCCAGTCCCTCAACTGAGGAGATCTTCCGCACTTTCAGTTTATATCTGTCAGCCAGGGGTCCCTGTCTGGCCCAGGTTAACTGTCCCAGTCAAGATTTTCATAGTCAATAGGATCCACCTGGCCATGGTTCCAATCACCACATCCTTAGAAGGTCCTTTTGAGAATAGGAAATAATAGGAAATAAATGAGATTAGGAAAGCTCAGGATTTTTTTTATTCGATCATGGATGTGGTGTTGCAGGTGAGCCCATTTCAAACTACTCTTGATCAACGGCAAAGTAGTAGAAGAGATTGTCGAAAATGCTATGAAGTGATACTTGCTCGACAATAACCTTCTAACTAACACTCAGTTTGGATTCTGATCGTGCAGCTCAGTTCCTGACCTCATTGCAGCCTTAGTTGAAACATGGATAAAAAAAGTGCACTCCAGCGGGGACAGTAACTACGGTTGATATCAACATGAGAACATAAGAACTAGGAGCAGGAGTAGGCCGTCTGGCCCGGGGAGCCTGCTTCGCCATTCAATAAGATTATGGCTGATCTTTTTGTGGACTCAGATCCACTTAACCGTGCTCTCACTGTATCCCTTTATTGTTCAAAAAAATATCTACCTTAGCTTTAAAAACGTTTACTGAAGTAGCGTCAACTACTTCACTGGGCAAGGAATTACCCTCTGGATGAAGAAGTTCCTTCTCAATTCAGTCCTAAATCTGCTCCCTCTAATCTTGAGGCTATGCCCTCTGGTCATAGCTTCACCTGTCAGTGGGAACATCCTCTCTACTTCTATCTTACCTATTCCCTTCATAATTTTATATGTTTCTATAAGATCCCCCCTCAATCTTCTGAATTCCAATGAATATAATCCCAATCTACACAGTCTCTCCTCATAAGCCAACCCCCTCAACTCTGGAATCAACCTAGTGAACCTTGAGGCAGCTTTTCATTGACTGTGGCATCAAGGAGCCCAAGAAAAAAATTGAATCAGTGGGAATCGAAAGGAAAATCCTCCACTAGTTGGGAAATACTGTGCATAAAGAAAATGATTACAGTTTTTGCAGGTCAGTCATCTCAGCTCCAGAACGTTTCTGCAGGAGTTTGTGTCCTTGGCCCAACCGTCTTCGGCTTCTTTATTGATGACCTTCCCTTCGTTATAAGATTAGAAGAGGCGGTGTTGATTAGAAGAGGCTGATGATTGTACAATGTTCAGCACCATTAACTACTCCTCAGATACTGAAGCAACCCATGTCACATGTAGCAAAACCTGCACAATATCCAGGCTTGGCCTGATAACTGGCAAATAACATTCACCACGTAAAGTGCCAGGTAATGACCATTTCCATCTAATCACTGTCCCATACCATTGAATAACATTACCATCACAACTTCCCTCACTACCAACATCAGAGGTTGAACTGGACAAGCGATGTACTTCGTGTGGCTGTTAGAGCAGGTCAGAAGCTGGGAAGTCTGCAGGAACTAACTCATTACCTGATTACACAAAGCCCATCCACCATCTACAAGGCACAAGTCAGGAGTGTAATGGAATACTCTGCACCTGTCTGAATGAATGTAGGTTCAACAACACTCAAGAAGCTTGACACCTTTCCAGGAGAAAGCAACCTGTTTGGTTGGTATTCCACTCACCAACATTAACATTCACTCCCAATTTTGGTGCAAGTCAGTAAGACATTGCAGGGTCGCGAGGACTGGGTTTGTGGTTGTCAATGCCAAATGGTCTGTCCAGTTTCATTACTTTATTTTATTCTATTTCATTTTGGAGTGATACAAGTGAGTTGCTCTTGGCCATTTCAGACGACAGTTAAGAGTCAACCACATTCTTGTGGCTATGAGGTCCTTTTTAAGTCAGACTAGGTATGGGCAGATTTCATTCCCTACATTATATTATTGAACCAGGTAGTTTTTATAACAATTGGCAATAGTATTATGATCACTATTAGACTCTTTTTAAAAATTCCAGATTGTTGAATTGAATTTAAATTCCACCAGCTGCCAGGCGGAATTTAAGCCCATGTTCCCAGAGGAGGAGCTTAAGCTTTTAAATTATTAGCACAATGACATTTGAGTCAGGAAAATCCCAGGATCAGGGCATGCTCACAAATCTCCCAAGTTTTCTTGTCATGTCAAAATTGCAGGCCTATTCTCCATTATTTTGGGACAACTGCTGTTTGCAATTATTCTTAAAGCTGAGCTATTTGCTCTCCTGTTATTGACAGTGCATTATTTATCATTGTACATACTTGTGATAGCAGACAGCATAAAGATTTCTTCCGCTGGGAAAATGCCATTGTTTTGAAATTAAATTGTTTGCTGTTTCCATTAGGCCTGGGGTTTTAATTGGTGGAAAGACATTTTATAGAAAGTGTCCCAGTGGAAGAATCTTTTTGCTGTCTTCTGTCTTAATAGGGATGAACAGAAACACAAATAGAGATTGCTGGAAAAGCTCAGCAGTTCTAGCAGCATCTGTGAAGAGAAATCAGAGTTAACGTTTTAGGTCAAGTGATCCTTCCTCAGAACTGATGGTAGCTTGGCAAATGTTGGTTTATGTACAGAAGATAGGATGGGGGGGGTAGGGGGTAAGGAGTAAACAATAGGTGGGGATAGAGCCTGAAGGGAAAGAAGACAGTTGGACAGACAAAGGAGTGAATAATCATCTGGTTGGGAGGGTGAAGAGTGGTTAATGGGGAAACTGTTAGTGGCTAACAAAAAGTAGTGTGTAATGGCAGGCTATGCGATAACAAGGCCTAGTGTGTGGGCCATCCTGTTCCCTGGCCAACATCTCTGTCTCAGGTTTGCTGCAGTGTTCCAGCAAAGCTCAGAGCAAGCTGGAAGAACAGCACCTCATTTTCTGTTTGGAGACCCTGCAGCCCTCTGGACTCAATATCGAGTTCAATAATTTTAGGGCCTGAACTCTTTCATGTCCTAGCCCCTTCCCCACACACCAGGTGTTGTTATCACGTAGCCTGCCATTACACACTACCTTTTGTCAGCCACTAACAGTTTCCCTATTAACAGCTATTCAGTTTTGCAAACTGTTTCTCCCCTCACTCCCTTTCAGCTTCTTCCTTGTTCACAGTTACACTCAGTGCTCCCAGGCACTATGCTCAAGAGCTGACAAAACACCCAGCACCTGGAAAATGTAATCCCTTCCTGGGCTCAAGAGAAAGGCAGCCCTTGCTTCAAGTTATGAGACTCCAGTTCAAGGTTCTAGTGACCCCCTCACTGCTGGCATTTCTTTCCCTAACTGCTCGTTCTTTCTCCAGACGCAGGTCATTTCTTACTGCTGATTTGTTCAATGTGGGCCTATCAGCAGCGAACTTGGGAAAGGAGCAACCTGTGATTGGAAGAGCAGCTCCTCATGAATTCTACTGACAAAGGCTGAATTTCCTTCCACTAGTTGCTGCTGTGACTGAGAAAGGAGGAATGTGCTAGTCATCAAACTTCAACACTTCAGGAGTCACACCATTAGCCCAGATGCTTTGAGTCAATCACCAAACTAGTTAATTGTTTAATTTTTATGTTGCTTTCCGGATAAGAGAGACTTTTGCCAGGTTTCTATAGGGAACATAAAATAATCCACTTATTATCAAGCAAAGAAAATTTCAAGAAATGTGGCAAAACTGGTTAACATCTAAGGTAAAATACATAATTAGAGTTCTCTCCCTCCTTTAAATCCCTACACAAACAAATATACTTTTACACAACAAATACAAGACTGCAGAGATGCCATTTTAGAAAGGGCAAAAGAAAAACACCCTTCTTTGTGATGTTCTGAGAAACAAAATATAGAATTTGATAAATGATCGCTATTGATTTCTTACTGATGAAACTAAACTACTGAGAGCTACAGGCAGTTGGAAGGTTTTCCAAACAAGCTTTGATTCAGATGAAAATCCAGCTCATCTCAAGTGTTTAGAAAATGATCACAGCTCAGCTTCTCGAAGTTTTCAAAATACTGAAATGTAGAAACTTTATCATGTTTGCAATTACTTCATCAAGAAGGACTAGGAGATGCTTGCAGGTTTTACTGCAGGATTTTTGGAACACAAACTGAGATCTCAATGGCCTGCAAGGCAACTATTAGCACAAAGCCCATAGCCACTTTTAAAACAGATTTTCCAGAAATTAACCCTAATAAATGCCACATTTTATCCTCCTAAAAGCTTTGATTGCCTGTTTTTTCCTAAAGTCTCTAGACTTTATCAATTGGCATTTTGCTCACAGCATATGTTAAAGCATTGATCTCATTTTCCAAGAAACTATGAATTCCTTTCTCCCTTGGTTAAAACTCTGTTTCATCCAGAAATGTGTTGAAGTTCAATATCTTCCAGTTGTTCATAATGTCCATTAATATAGATACATAGCCCAAAAGGTCAACCATGCTTCGATGTTCCCAGACCGTTGTTTGGGATATTGTGGGTATTTTAAGCATTGGCAACTCTTGTGGTCTTTTAGGTTGGGCCATATCCTATATTGGGCAGGACCACAATCAAGGGAGCTCTACACTCCCTAGCCTTGGCTATCCAATGCAACGGCCACAGGAACATTGGGTTCCCACGTCAGGTCAAGTGGATCTCAAGTTCTGTAGCAGAATGCCCACAGTGTGCTTATTTATGAATGCATTGAGGAAATTGAGACAGACAGTGCTGCCTGAGCCTGGGCCCTCAGTGAATGCACAAGCCCTGGTGATTACTATTGCATGCACTTACCTCTAATAGACTCTGCCTAGGATATAGTATTTGCATATTGAGACCGTATTACCACAATGTAAATAGTGTTCGGGAATAAACTTAACACTACTATGTCAGTTTTTCAAAACACTGTAAAAACCAACATCAAAAGATTAGCAGAGATGGTAGGAACTGTAGATGTTGGAGTCAGAGATAACAAAGTGTGGAGCTGGAGGAACACAGCAGGCCAGACAGCATCAGAAGAGCAGGAAAGTCGATGTTTCAGGTCGGGATCCTTCTTCAGAAATCCCGATCCAAGACGTCAATGTTCTTACTCCTCTGATAAGACCATAAGACATTGGAGTGGAAGTAAGGCCATTCGGCCCATCGAGTCCACTCTGCCATTTAATCAAGGCTGATGGGCATTTCAACTCCACTTACCCACACTCTCACCGTAGCCCTTGATTCCTTGCGAGGTCAAGAATTTATCAATCTCTGCCTTGAAGACATTCAACGTCCCGGCCTCCACTGTGCTCCGTGGTAATGAATTCCACAGGCCAACCACTCTCTGGCTGAAGAAATGTCTCCTCATTTCCATTCTAAATCGACCCCCTCTACTTCTAAGGCTGCGCCCACGGGTCCTAGTATCCCCACCTAACGGAAACAACTTCCCAGCGTCCACCCTTTCTAAGCCATGCATTATCTTGTAAGTTTCTATTAGATCTCCCCTCAACCTTCTAAACTCTAATGAATACAATCCCAGGATCCTCAGCAGTTCATCGTATGTTAGGCCTACCATTCCAGGGATCATCCGTGTGAATCTCCGCTGGACACGCTCCAGTGCCAGTATGTCCTTCCTGAGGTGTGGGGCCCAAAATTGGACACAGTATTCTAAATGGGGCCTAACTAGAGCTTTATAAAGTCTCAGAAGCACATTGCTGCTTTTATATTCCTACCCTCATTCCAACCCTGCCTGGCCTGCTGTATTCCTCCAACTCCAGACTGTGTTATCAAAAGATAAGCAGGAGCTGCAGCCCTCAAGGCTAAATATCTTTTTTAGTAGTCAATGAGGGGAAAAAGGAATGAGAGCTCTTCGTCCCAACCCCTAATAAAACTTTCAGCTCAACATTTGCTGATGTTGTGACTTCTCTCCAGTTCCTGCCATAATCACATGACTTCTTCTACAACCCAGTTAGCTTCTCTCCTCCCTGTCAATGCAACATAACGTTGTATTCTTTGCTCTGTTCTATTACCCTAAAGCACTTTATATGGAATGATCTGCTTGTATTGCATGCGAAACAAAACTTTTCACCGTATCTAGATAAATGTGACAATAATAAATCAAATCAAATCATAAAAATACAATTCTTCGAATGGACAAAGAACGATGCATTTTAAAAGAAAGTCCTGATGTTATATTCAGCAGGATATCTATTATATCAGCTATGCCTGGTTCTTCAATTACTTACAGGCTTCCCTGTTCTCTCCCTGGAAGCCTTCAGTAAATATCAGGCCCTTTCTGGCTCGCCCCGAATTCTGTTCTTTAAACAAAGGGCTGCCTCACATTTACAGAGCCACTGGTATCCCAGATGGAAATCTCACCAAAAAACATGAAGACTCTCAAACAGAAATCAGATGAAATGCAGGCCCAGAGCTAAAGGAACAAAATGGTCACAATGAGAAGATTCTTTTTTGCTATGAGAGAAAATAACTGAGCAGTTAAATTAATCCTAATTGATGAATTCTTTGGGTATTTTCATTTCCAAACTCCAAGATTATTAGTTTGCAGCTGAGTACAGTGTCTATGATTAATGTGTAAATATCTGCAGTCAGCATGCTTCATTATATTGGAATAGGATATATGTCAAGTTAAGGTAACTGAATACTGATTAGAATCAGGCTGTAGTTCCTTTATTAGGAACTGTGGCAAATGCTTATGCTGAAGAACAGCCTCAATACTGAGCATTGCAAATTAAGAAAAGACACTGCCAAATGATTGTTGATCAAACCATAATAATAGCACAAAGATATAGTGTAAAGCAAAAGAAAATCAAGAGTTTGTACCAAGAATGTTGTGATAATTACATGTCAATCCATTTTTACAACTCTTGTTAAAAGCATTTAATGACAATATTACTCAACAAGACTGAATTAGAGGCTTATCTGAAAGCAGAAATAAGTCAACTAGAGACATATTACTTGTGATTTGATTTGAGGAAGGTTTTTCCAAGAGAATGAGACAGCCAGGTGACCTGAGGAAAATAAGGACAACTGAAGGGGGTATTCTTATCATATCTTGCCAATCTGCCCTTGATAGGTCTGCCAACGCAGTATTAGCAATCCTTGCAGGAGTAACAGTGGAGATTTCACTGCTATCCTTCTGAGTCTGTAACTTAATGTTCATAAAACATTCAAATCTTGAGAGCAGTTAGTTAAAAAGACGGGAATGTACAAAAGGAATCAAAAGTTGGCTATAATGACAGAAGGATTTGTGCACATTTGTGCACTTAAAGCAAACACCAATTAATTTTCATTTCCTATGCCAGCATCATCAAACAAAATTTGACATTGAGCGACTAGGTGATACAGTGGCTTAGTAGTTAGCAGTGATGCCTCACAGCACCTGGAACCCAGGTTCAGTTCCCCCCTCAGGTGACTGTCTGTATGACCTTTGCACTTTTTTCCTTTTTTGTGTGGGTTTCCTCCAGGTGATCTGGTTTTCTCCCACAGTCCAAAGATATGCAGTCTCGGTGGATTAGCCATGGGAAATGCAGGGTTACAGGAATGAGGTAGTTCTGGGTGGGAATGCTCTCTGGAGGGGTGTTATGGGGCCAAATGGCCTGCTTCCATGCTCTAAGGATTCTATGATTCTTACCTAAGACAACAGTTAGTGAGATCAAACATGGTCACGAGCCAGTTTTAAGTGCATTTTAAAGGAAAAGAAAAAGGTAGAGAGGCCAAGGGTTGACCATGTTTAAATTAGTATTTTCGTTCCAGATTGTAGGAAAATGTACAATGCAGCAATAAGTTAAACTTAAAGCTTTAATAATTCAAGTACTGAAACTTTAAAATTGTTCCTTTTATTGTACATCAAGTTTAAAAAAGTGTGCAGCTTTGAATGCAACAATATAGAAATTCAAAAGGGAAGATGGTTCAGTTATGATTAAATTAATACTGAAATTTACTGCAGCATTGATTAGAAATATAGAGAATTAAGTTAAAGCTGAGATAAAAAATGAAGCCTAATTAAAAGTGAATATTTGATCTGAAAGAACGCAAATGACTTGAATTACATCAAGTAAACCATCATAAAGGTAAAACACAGCATCTCCATCTACATCCTGTTAAAATATTCATTTATTTATTCACTGACCTTTGAATTTACAAACTTTGAATTCAAAGAATCTCGGACATGATTGGAAACTTACTCAAATGAGAGTCACCTTAATTCACCTCAGATGTTTGATTTACATTAGTTTAATTTATTCAGATCAGGGTGACCAGAAAAATTCCTTAACTTTAATTGCTGTAAACTATTATTTTCTTGAAATCCTATTTTGTGATATTCATAGATTGATGTTTTTCAATGAAATTCCTCTATTTTCTATTTTTAATGTATTAGCTGTTGGCATTTAACTAGCAAACAAACTTTGACAAAGCCATGGAAATCTCAGAAAGTAATGCTTCAGAATTTCATGGGGTGTGAACATCACAAGCAAAGCCAGTATGTTTGCCCATCCCTAATGATTCTTGAACTCAACAGTTTACCAGGGCAGTTCACAGGGCTGTTAAGGGTCAAACATATTGCTGTGGGTCTGGAGTCACATGTAAGTAAGATCAGATAAGGACAGCAGATCCCCTACCCTAAAAGAATTAGTGAATACAATCAGTAAGACAATTGTCAATAGTATCATTGTCACACTCACTGAGATTAGATTTCAATTCCAGATTTTTACTCATTGAATTTAAATTCAATCATCTGCCAAGGTTGGATTTGAACCTGTGCCCTCAGAATGTTAGTCCAGGCCTTTGGATTGTTGATCTTGTGGTATTACCAGAATGTCACCATCTCCTCTCAGTAATACCATTGTTGATACCATATTTGCAACTCGGCTGAAATTACAAAAAGAAATAGATTGGTTTATGTACCAATCTTATTCTTGGGAATTAGAATTCTTTACAGTCCACAGCTTTCTTCCTCATTACCAACCACACAGTCAAAGATTTTATCATCTCCAAACCCGTTAATCCTGCCCTCTATATCGAATTCTAAATTTCCTCAGTAAAAAATGCAACAAGATTCCTTTAATGAAATAGTTACGTGAAATTGCTCCAGAAAATTACTCACGATTTCATTCCAAATACTTTGAATTTACATGACTTTCAGAAAACAGGTTCAACCATTTTGTTCGATTATGTTGTAACACTTTATGTAGAGCGTGTGATTTTAGTGGCGTGTGCATTTTGCTCTGTATTTAAAAGGTCTTAATTATTACGTTGTCTTCCTTTCTGAAACCAGAAGAGAGAGGGAGAAACATTAAAGAAATGAAAGAATAGTTTTTTCTAGAGGAAGGAGATAGTTCAGAAAATTTAGGAAATAGGTTACCCCAGTTTAAGGATTTCTGTTGAACATTTCAGGCAAGAAGTATTTTGTTAGAACCCTGAGGAGACTAGTTGAAGTGTAGAAAATCTAAAGTCAGTTTTGCGGAAACAGTGAGGCGGTTATCAAACTCTTAAGGCCATGAATTGAAAGAAACATTTAGCTTAAACATATAGATGTGGTAGAGAAGGGAATTCTTTCTGTTTTTCAAAAATGCCGTGATGTAATTGGGATTGATGGGACTGTGTTTTGACTGCCTGTTTTGAAATCTTTCAAATTGGATTTTCTTGTGTATTGCTTGGTTTATTCCATTTTGTCTTCCTTTCTTTTGCGTAGTAAACTTCTGTTTTGTTGTTAAACAAGATTTGCAGCACTGCAAGCTTATGTTTCAGTGAAAGGCCATCTCGTTGAATGAAAAAAAATCAAAATCTGATTTATCATTGCCAGATTATGGTCTCAGATTTGACTTGACCAGAAACAGCATCAGCTGGGATCATAACACCTCAAGAAGTAAATAGTTTTTAGTATTACAGCATAGTAAATTTGAAAACAAAAAGAGAGCCAACCAATGTTTTAAAAAAGTTTGTGTATGATACAATGAAAAAAAATTACAGTCATTGGTCTGAAAAAAAAAACAGATTCGGTGATTGGTTTCCTTTTATCAAGAGAGTTGAGTTGTGAGCTATGATAAAATATTGGGCTGGACTCCAATTTAAACAGATGGGGTAGTTTTGTTCCGCTTTTGGCAACCACGAAGAATCCTAGATTAAACATATTGCAATAGCCTTAAGTTAGATCCCATTGGATATTATTTTACAGCACAAAATAAACTGAAATAAGCTCAGAACAAAATATATTATAAGGCATGGTCTATAAAATAGCGCCAGATTGATTTTTGTTATCCAAAGCTATTAAGGGATATGAGACAAAGTAGCAAAATGGAGTTGGGGCATTGGTCAGCCATCTCATCGCGTGGGCAGAAGTTCCAGTGGATGAATGGCCTGTTTTAATGTTCATATATAAAAACATGAAACTGATTTATGTGATTCTCCTTAAACATGCAAATAAACATTCTGGAAGAAAAATGATCTTTTTGCACATCTGTCTGATTTTCATGTAGCAGTAACCGAGTGAGAGTAGAATTAGATTCATTTGGTTTAGTTTATCACTTGATGTGCCAATGCAGAGTAATCACTGACGCAAGACTGATACATGCACTACACTCATTATATGCTGGAACCTCTCTATTGCTTTTACAAAAATAAGGAAAACAAAGTTTTAGCCTGCTTCTTGACTCAAAAGTTAAATACAGCAGCCAAAAGCAATATGAAAAGCTTCATTTCACGGGTCAAGCCACAAATGAGCCGAAAAGGAGAAATTTTAAATTAGTACTTACATTAGCAAGGATTTTTTCACAGAATAAATCCATCTAATTATTCTAGGGAGAATAAAAAAAAATCCAGAGGAGATGTGGGGAGCAGTTGAGGATCAGCTCAAAGCACAAAGCAGTCTCTGGGCTAACAGATTCCAACTCCTGTTATACAGAGCGAATCCAAAGGTTTATTGATGACTTATTCGAAGCTGAGGCAAGAGACAGGAGTATGATTTTTTTTCTGAAGCAGAACTTGCAGAGGGGCGAATCAAGCTGGAAATCACCTCTACTCTCACAAAACCTTCTGGAAAAATCATGTAGGCAACGAAAGAGGCCTTCCATTGACAATGGATGCTGGACGATGGATGCCAGCATGAAGAGATAGCAGCAGGCCAACATCAATTACATATTCTGGGTGTGAGCAAAACAATTGCTGCAGTCAGTGAGCATGTGGCATGAATGGACATTGGGTAAGAATGGACAGAAACTCTGGTTTCAAAAGCCAAGCCAGACCCCATAACAAGATCCAACTAATCTACAAGGTGTTACAATGCCACAATAATGGCAGCATGGACACCAAGATCCCTCTGCACATTCACCATACTTGCAGCATGATTGCTGAGGGAATCATACTCCAGTACATCCTAATCGTTTAGCTTTTGTCCAGGCATGCAAGTGCATGTGATTGTATTTCATATATGTGTAGTCAAGTGACAACAGGTCCAAACAGGGCATTCTAACTTGACCTATAGTGGAGAAATCAGGCTTGACGGTAAATGGGTCTAAATTAAACAGCAGCCAGCAGCTATAGACCACAGAGAACAGTAGAAACCAAAGTCAAAGGGTTAGAAAGGTTCAAGGGGAACCAGTTACAAACAGTCTAAGGTTTATATATTTGAAAAGTGTTCTGGCATCTTGACTGAGTATGTGCATTTTATACTTCCCAACATGGCAACAGTTAAGGGTATTGGTACAACCCCATTGGATGATTTGAATCCAGCTCATGAGCCCATTGGCCAAAGACCACTGAATATTCCAGAAGGTCCGATGCAAGGAGTGACAAAAATACATGCACCTGGAAGCCATCCTCTCAGTGAAGACTCTGTGAAGACACAGCAAAGACTCACAGCAAAACCTACGGCAGAAGAGAGTGTGGCAACACAAGAAGACCCAGGAGAAGATCCACCCTAACTTGCGAGATACACCTTTGTGGAAGAGAGCCATTTCTACGACCTTGATCTCTTGGATATCCAGCCTGAGCCTGTTTTAAGAGGGTAGCTGCCCCATATGACAGCCAGGATTTAAGTGGGTAAAAGTTTCTGACCAGTGATTGGGCCATAAACCAAGTGCTTGTAACGTGAGGTGGACAAACAGCCAGAGTTTGAAGCTAGGATAGTCCATGGTGCAGGTGCAATCAGGCAGGGATTTAGCGAGAGATGGGCCCTGTTCCCATTCCACTCCTGCACCCAGGGATGAGCTAGTGGGAGGCAGAGAGAGCAGAATGAACCAGTTAGTACAGGGGGTCAGGGACCCACAGACAAGGAAATTTAGCATAGACTGGTGCAGAGTCAGAGACCCACAGAAAACAGAGACAAGAAAGCTGAATACAGGGTCAGAGGACCCCAAGAGGGGGCGAGAAGCCAGATACTGGGATATGAGGGTACAGAGAAGCTACAGCAGAGTTGAGGTAAGAGATAGTGAAAAATACTTGGGACCCAGAGTTGCAGAGAATAAAAAAGCAGCTAATATAGGGTCAGAGACTCATGAGAGAAGAAGGGAGACAGAGGCCAGATGGGCCAACCATTGTAGTGAGCAAATATCGCTTCTGGAACCCATGGTACAGAAATGCTGGGAGGTGCTGCAGAAAGCTGAAGCCTCAATGCACAACAGCCCTGAAATGATCGTTAGGGACCCTCCATTCTTTGTGGCGCTCTTGCCCAGAGACAGAGACAACCCCTTTATGAAGGCAGTCATTCTGGTCTCCCATCGAGACATGGTAGAGGTGTAGGCCACCATCAGCTAGAACCCTTCCAGCTCGGTGGGGGAATTCACCTCATGACCCAAACCTCACATACTCCCTCTGCCCCAGTCAAACTTACCCTTGGAGTTGGATAGTAGAGAATGTATATGTAATCCAGAATCAGGAAACTTCACTCCGGGTCAAGAATGTGTGTGTTTTCCCTTAAGATTAAAGGCTTTGAGGAGAAGCAAAAATTCCTTTGGGAAGGTCTACCCTGAATTATTCCCAGGTTTAGGGATGCTCAATGTGAGTACAACATCACGTTTAAGGAGGATGCTAAATGATTCTGTCTCCATGCATCCAGAAAGATGCTGTTTCCTTATTCCCTCATCTCATTTCACCTTGTGAATGAGAGCTCATAGTGTTAGGATAAGGGGTAGCAGATTTAAAACAGAGATAGGGACAAATTACTTCTCTCAAAGGATCATGAATCCTGATGCAGGCTGCTGAATAAATTTAAGGATGAGATAGATTTCTGATTAGTGATTGGTTAAAGGGTTATGAGGACTGGGCAAGAAAACAGAGTTGAAACTCAGCTGAGATCAGCCATGATCATGGTTAAATGGTAAAACTGGCTTGAGGGGTTGAATTGCCTACTCCTGGTCCTAGTTCTTGTGTTCTTATTAATTAATGAATCAAGTTCACTAAGAACTCGAGGAAACGACAGAATGGGTATCATTCCCCAAGCGTTCCCCATAGCCCCACACTCAATCCTGTAAGACCTGGACAACAAGAATACCTACACCAGACTCTTGGTCGTTGACTACACCTCCACCTTCAACAACGTTATCCCCTCCAGACGGATCTCAAAACTCCATGACCTTGGCCTTGGCTCCACCCTCTTCAATTGTATCCTCAGCTTTCTGACCCATAGGCAGGAATCAGTGAGGATAGGTAACTGCACCTCCTCCACAATAACACTCAACACTGGAGCCCCCCAAGAATGCATCCTCAGCCCCTTACTGTACTCCCTGTACACCTACGACTGTGTTGCCAAATTCCAAATGAAAGCCATCTACAAGTTCGCTGATGACATCACCATAGTGGGACAGATATCTAACAATGACAAGTCAAAATACAGAAGGGAGATAGAGAGTTTAGTGACATGGTGCAATGAAAACAATCTGTCTCTCAACATCAACAAAACTAAAAGAACTGATTATTGGCTTCAGAAAGGAAGGAAGAGAACATGCCTCCATCTACATCAATGGAACTGAGGTTGAGAGAGTAGAGAGCACCAAGTTCCTCAGAGTGACAATAACTGACGACCTGTCATGGACTTCCTACATAAATGTGACAGTCAAGAAGACACAACAACACCTCTTATTCTTCAGGCAGCACGTGAAATTTGGCATATCCATAAGGTCCCTCACCAACTTCTACAAATGCACCATTGAAACCACTGTCTGGGTGCATAACAGCCTGGTAAGGCAACTGCTTTGCCCAAGACTGTAAGAAACTACAGAAGGCAGTGTGCACAGCCCAGGCCATCACAGAAGCCAACCTTCCATCCATGGACACCATTTACATGGCTCACTGCTGGGGAAAGGCAGCCAACATCATCAAAGACTCATTGCAGCCTGGTAGTGATCTCCTACAAGTTCTTCCGTTAGGCAGAAGGTACAGAAGCCTGTACACACGCACGAACAGGTTCAGGAAAATCTTCTTCCTGGCTGTTATTAGACTGTTGAATGGACACTCTAGACCCAACTAACGCTGCTCTTGCTAATCTTGATCTTGCCTAGCACACACCCTGTACAATGTAACCTGTATGCCTCTGTATAAGTCTTTTTGATCTGTACATCTTTGCTCACTGTGATCTGCCTGTACCACTCAGAAACAAAGCTTTTCACTGAACTTTGGTACATGTGACAATAAATCAATCAATCATTCCCCAAGGGCAATGGAATGATGCTCAAGTATGTTTATTAAGCCAAGCCCATTGTGCCTATCAGTTGTAAAGACTATGTCTTTTCATTTAGTGTTCGTTTTTAAGCTGTATACTGAAAGAGCTGTCTTAAAACCAATGTTTGAATGGGTGGCTGCAGTTTTGACAACTGTGACAGACATAATAAATCACTGCTTGAAAAAGCAGCAATTGAAGTTTGATTCTCATTGATTTAGATCTGAGGGAGTGCAAATTTACAGCTTCTGCTGGAATCAAAAAGTTGATTGGTCTGTGGACTAGTGACTAGTTATCAATGACAGAGGCCCTTCTGCCTGCTGACAACTGCGTGATTGGTTCTCGTAGAAAAAATATAGAATATAGGAGCAGAAGTAGTTCATTTGACCCTGCTCCACCATTCAAAATGATCATGGCTGATCATCTGGCTCAATATCCAAATCTTGCCCCTAACACCCTCCCCTTTAGCAAGAGCAGCTATATCTACCTCCAACTTGAAACAGCAATTTTTTGGCCTCAACAACTGTCTGTGGTAGTGAATTTGCCAGACCCGCCATTCTCTGGTGAAGAAATTTCTTCTTATCTTGGCCCTAAAAGGTTTCCCCTTTAGATTAAAATATGACCACTGGTTCTGGACACCCCTGCTATCAGGAACATCCTTCCTGCATCTAACCTATCCAGCCATGGCCCGAAACGTCAAGTTTACCTGCTCCTATGATGCTGCTTGGCCTGCTGTTTTCATCCAGCCCCACGCCTTGTTATCTCGGATTGTCCAGCATCTGCAGTACCTATTATCTCTGATACAATTTTAACCCCACTGCGAAGTCTCTTCTAAGGATGCCTACCCTGAAGAAGTTACCCTCCTTCCTCCGGACAAACCTCAGGGAATCTCTCTCCCATTGCAACTCTCTCATCATCTCTTCGGCCTTGAAACTGCTCGACCATGTCCTAAAGCAAACCAGGTACAACAGCCACATCACCTTTCTTAGTACATTTTTCTGATGAAGGGTCTAGGCCCGAAACATCAAGTTTTCCTGCTCCTATGATGCTGCTTGGCCTGCTGTGTTCATCCAGCCCCACGCCTTGTTATCTCATGTTAGAATTTTATTGGTTTTTATGAGATCCACCCTCATTTTTCTTAACCCCAGTGAATGCAATCCTAACCAACTCAAACTCTTCTCATATGTCATTCTTGCCATCCCAGGAATCAATTCAATAGATCTTTGCAGCACTGCATCTGTAGCGAAAATATCCTTCCTCAGATAATGAGAGCAAAACTGCACTTAAGGTTCCAGGTGTGGTCTCACCAATGCCCTGTTTAATTGCAGCAAAACATCCTTGTTCCTGCCATCAAATCCTCTCACTATGGAGGCCCACATACAGTTTGTCTTCTTTATAGCCTGCTGCACCTATGTGCTTACTTCCAGTGACTGGTACACAGGGACATCCAAGTCTTACTGAACGTTCCCCTCTCTCAATTGAAATAAAATTAAATAAAGCCATTTAAATAAAAATCTGTGTTTCTATTTTTGCTGCTGAGGAGGATAAGTTCCCATTTATCCACATCATGCTGCATCTGCCATGCATTTGCCCACTCGCTCAGCTTGTCCAAGTCACACTGCAACATTACGAAGGTCCTAGTGCTGATCCCTGCGGTACTCCACTAGTGACTACCTGTCTTTCACTTATTCTTCCTCTATAGTTCAACATCTTAGAGCTGAGAACAAGCTGCAGTAAAAGAGAGAAGTCCTGATAAAACCAAATAACTGTGAATGCTGTAAATTTGAAACAAATACAGGGAACACTGGAGAAACTCAACAGGTCTGACAGCATCTTGTCTGTGCAGCTGCAGAACTGTATCGAGGAACTGCAGAAACCTTGACTCATTGTGAACAATCATCTGCCAATGATTGATTGGCATGAATTTTTTAAGGAATGTCATGACAGTTTTGCAGACCAAAGAAACTCAAGTTCAGAATCAAAGTCAACTTTCGTAAACTAAAGACTGACTGACTTTCCAAGTCCACAGACAACGCAGTCTGGAATTTGTGTAATACTTCGACTACCTGAATTTGTGAAGTCAGAGACTTGCAGGGAAATGGTGTAGTGATAAATGTGATTATGTACATGAATGTACATGTAATAACTTCAGGGGGAAAAGTGCTGAGGCAAGATGTTATAATCCTTCTAAAAAATAATTTTTGATTTGATTTGATTTATTAATGTCACGTGTACTGAGGTACGGTAAACTGTGTTGGCTTGCATGTTTTCCAGGCAGATCATACTATACAAGTGCATCAGGGTAACAGAACAGAGTGCAGGATACAATGTTACAGCTGACAAGAAGTTGCAGAGAGAGACCAACATTAACCTTAAAGAGGTCCATTCAAAAGTCTAATTACAGTGGAGAAGAAGCTGTTCTTCAATCTGCTTGTATGTACAAACAAACTTTTATATCTTCTGCCAAATGGAGGAGGGTGGAAGAGAGTATAAGCATGGCAGGAGGGATCTTTGATTATGTTTGAAGACCACATTAAGCCCACTCAATCTGATGATATCACACAGGCTTGAATGGGGGTAAGGGAGAACAAATAGGATATTATGAAGCGAAGGTGTCTATCCATAGATCTGTTCATCGTCTTAGTAACAACGGTTATCCTACTGATGTAACGTTTATCCCTTACTATCATGCAATTAACTACATCTTTTTAAAATCAAGAGGTTCAGGTTAAAACTCATTAGTTTCTTTACAACTGTAAACAAATCAGACCTTTAGCCCAAGTTAGGGAGGGAGGGTTGGTGGTAACATCCTTTGGCCCATAAATACTGCACTTGTTATCATTGCTGCCCAAAAAAAACTTATCTTTGTGGCGAGAAGGAGGTAAGGCCATGAGCTATGGATCAATGCAAATTGCTGCATGAATTGTTTCAGCTGTTAGCCTTGCAAAATGCTTAATGGATCCAGTCTTATTAATGAAATAAACAAATACACCGTTATTTCTACCCTCCTGTAGGAATTACTGAAATTTATAATCAAGTTAACGTTGACTTATAGGTGTTATTTTTGGACATACTTGTTCCTTAGCAGAAAAAAGAATATCAACAGCCTGCTATTTGGGCAAATGGCAATAAAGGAAGGTCCAGATATTCAGGAACTTTTATTTTATTTGACGTAACTAGGTCAAATAAGCAGCAACGTTTTCTAGCCAAATACTACATAATTTAGATGCATTTTCCAGCTACTGACAAGAGTTGAATGTTAACTCTTTCATGCATTGAGAATTTGATCAGCAGCAGTTGAAGAAAATTGCTCTTCAACTCCTTCTAAATGGTGAATAGAAACATAGAAAATAGGAATAGGAGCAGGCCATTCAGGCCTTCAAGCCAGTTCTACCATTCAATATTGGTTGTAGCTGATCATGCCGCTTGATTGCCTGTTTCTGCTTTACTCTCATATCCTTTGATTCCTTTAGCACCAAGTACTATCTTTAGCACCAATTCCTGATACTATGATCTGGCCTCGACTGCTTTCTGTGGCAGTAGATTCCACAGACTCACCACTCTCTAGGTGAAGAAATTTCTCCTCATCTCAGTTCTAAACTATTTATTTGTATCCTTAGGCTTGGTTCTGGACTGCCCAGCCATTGGAACATCCTTCTTGCATCTACCCTGTCTAGTCCTGTTAGAATTTTATAGGTTTCTATGAGAACCTGTCTCATTCTTCTAAAATCCAGTAAATATAACCTTAACTGATTCATCCTCTCTTCACACCATCCCAGGAATAGGTCTGGTAAGTGTTCACTGCACTGCGTCAATAGGAAGAACATCCTTCCTCACATAACTGCACACAATACTCCATGTGTGGTTTCACCAAAGTCCTGTATAATTGCAGTGAGTCATCCCTGCTCCTGTACCAGAAACCTTGCATAATGAAGTCCAACATACCATTTGCTATCTTTGCTGCTTGCTGCACCTGCATGTTTACCTTCAGCAATGATATGTGAGAACATCCAGGTCTTGTTGCTCATTCCCCTTTCTCAATTTATAGCCATTCTGATAATAATCTGTTGTCCTGATTTTGTTATGAAAGTGGACAACCTCACATTCATTCACATTATACTCATCTGCTGTACATTTGGCCAGTCACTCAGCTTGTTCAAATCACAATGAAGCATCTCTGCATCCACCTCACAGCTCAACTTCCCATAGCCATAGGAATGGGCAATAAATACTGTGCTAGTGACGAATTACACCAAGAGTTAAATAAAAGCCAAGATCACATTTAACAACCAATCTTCAGTGTTATATTGGGTACACATTTGATCACGTCAACCGTCATGGTCTCCTTTGTATTGTCATGCCTAGTGACATGAAGGAAAATCCTAAATTGTATTATCTTGCTTAAAATACACTTAAAATGATGCACTGTTGCTGGTTTTGAAATGACTCTTATTCCACAGAAGGCGGAAGTTGACTGCTTTCAGAAATGTCCAGTGATTACCAGAACAAAAACTAATTCATCATCTTTCTGGAATGCCACTTCTGCTATTTGTATGATCATTTTAGTCAAACCAACACAAAGAAAGCCCAGATATCTCCACAGCCAGTCTTGCTTTGAAAGAAAGCCATCAAAACCCATAATGCTTAACTTGATGCTGTTGGCCCCTCTGCTACTTTTTACGGTACGTAATATGTTTGGATAAACAGTTATTAAAGCTAAGTTAATCAAAATTAACTAAGTTGACTGAACCTGAAATCTCAGGTGACTAAAAACACAGATTTCCTTCCTCATCCATAATTATATAGTCTTTGATTTCTCTACTCAGTCTGTAATGCAAGAATAGAAAATTACAAGCCAGTTCCAGGCATAGTTAACATCTGTGTCTGGTTACATTCTTGGTCAATGTTTTGATTTCATGGAAGAATCATATATTTCTCCGAACAAGTGAACCTATTTTTGCTTCATAACTGCTGCACCTTCAACTCAATCTGACGACGTCTGAGCTCCTGTGAAATAGACTTCTGCGTACAGCCAACTTCATAGGCCTCCACTGGACATTGACTTTCTGGACTCTAATTCATATGACTATTGTCAATATCTTTGATTTGAAGGAATTAATAATTTGTAACTCTTTTTGCTTTCCTCTCTCTTTTTTGTTTGAATGTACATTACAAACCATTCCCCACGTTTTTAATTCAATAAAACGATTCGCTGTGGATCATTTCAAAATTAGAATTCACAAAAGAGGGTCTGGGAACTTCACCATTGATTATTTTCATAAAGGAAAAAAAATTAAAATCACCTCTGTTATGGACAGGACAGGAAGACATTAAAAATAATTAAATTATCCCTCCCTCCTGTGTGTGACGATTTTAATACTTGGCTTGAGAAATTTGCTATTTATATGGAAACGGAAATAGAGTTATTTAGTATCTGTTTTGATTTAATTCCTGATCCCCCAAATATCTGAAGGGATTCGTCCTCAGATGACCAAGTTAACTGAATTGGGTAACCTAGTTTTTTTTGTGGTTTGTTGAAATGATAGGTAGGTGACCTTAGTGTATTTGGTGAGGTTCCTGCAAATTGCTTCTTCCATCTGCTGTCAGACCCCAAACTTGATATCTTGTCTATCCATATGTTTCCCACCATGAACCAAATTATAATCTGAGGATGACTCACAACAAAAAGCCAGAGGGATATATCAGAACAAAGCAAATAATTAGCTTTCAGTGTACTAATATAGTTTTCCATTTCCGTCTCAGCAGAAAACCTCTGCTACAACTCTGCTTTATATTGCATGAAAACAATTTTTTTTAAAGCAAAATGTTACAAATCATTACTCTCTACAGGTATTCCAGTTCTGATCTTTGTTGAGAGGGGTCAATTTGTTTCTGTTCTTTGTTATTAAATCACTAAATGCAATAAATAATACACATATAAGGACAAAATAAATACTATGATTGTGCTTTTGTTCTGCTTACATCAATTTAGACAAAAAGATAAGCACAGACAGAAAGGTAAGCATAGAGCAAGAAAATACTAAGTGAGGTTTATTGAAATACCAAAGATTTTTCTGCCCAGTTGTACTGATTTCAAATTCAACTAGTGCAGGTCTTTTGCATAACCATTTGAGATGAAAATTGATATGTCAAAACTGTGTATTTATTTTCTTGAAAATATTGTAGACAAAATGTTCTTTTAAATCTTCTGATCTTCATGGTAATATCGTCAAGGACATCTTAACAAGAGGCATAAAATGTCCTATTCAATGAATTCCAGGTAATCTGCTGTCAACAAATAAAACAATTTGTTATTAGCATTATATCAATTATTTCATTAACTTTGTGCATACCTCACACTAAGGGATTTTTTTCCCCCCTGGAATGGAGGAGTTTGAGGGATGACCTTATCTTGGTTTATAAAATCATGAGGGAAATAGATAAGGTGAATAGTCAAAGTCTTTTCGCCAGGTTAGTGGAGTCCAAAACTAGAGGGCAAAGGTTTAAGATGAGAGGGGAAAGATTTAAAAGGGACCTTGGGGGGTAACTGTTTCACAATGGTACATTCACATACAATTACAACATTTAAAAGACATTTGGATAGGTACATGAATAGGAAAGGTTTAGAAGAATATGGGTGAAATGCAGGCGAATGGGAGCAGTTCAGTTTAGGAAACCTGGTAAGCATGGATGAGTTGGGCCAAAGGGTCTATGAATCTATAATTTTAAATCAGAGAAGCCAGCACTGAAGAGAGTAACATACATGAACTAGCCAAGGCTTGTATTGAGGAGTGAGGCTGGAACAATGGGGGTGGTGGAGCTAGTATCTGGTAAAACAGTGAGCCTAAAACTTGCTGCTTTGAGATATTCTTGCTCAGTAAGATTTCTTCCCAAACACTTATTTAACTGGAAAATAATAATAATATAGGTGCAAGTTTGGATGATTTGCCTAGAAAAATGATTCATAATTGCTGAAGACAACATTCCAACTTTGCAATTTAAATTAAAATTATGTATTATGGTTTACTTTTCACATGAGCCATCTGTTACAATACCACCACACAAACATAACGCTGGCGTTAAATTGACATCTTTGTAGGCTAGTGTTGGGTCAATAAATGTCACAATAAAATGTCACAATAAAATGTCTATTCTCCTCTTTCTCTCAAATTATTTTCTAATGATTACTCCATTGATACTTGCTTTATGCAGGCAAGTGTCAGAAATTGACTATTGGACTGTTAGTTTTTTTAACTCAGAGTGTTCAATTGCTAGAAAAAAATGGAAAATCTCAGTATTCAGTTACGTATGAAAGCATGTTCTATCATAATGCGCGTGGATTTCAGGACCAGCCAAGACAATGCACAATATAAGTTTTTATCAACTTAAAATATTGCACACAACTAGCTTAAGCTTATGAACAAAATACAAATGCATATGTTTTATCAAGCTCACAGATGGATTTTGATCATGATTTGAAGTTTTATTCAGAGACCGAGAAACACACTCTTAAAAATAATTAACTGCAAAACGTAATGTTTAAGCGACAACTGCTATACAATTTCAATGTAATTTCCTTTGCACACCAGAGCAGTTTTGGTTAGTTAATTCATTTTGAAAATTAGTCCTGTAAACATTAATCATTCATATGATTAGCAAATTGTATGACTTCCACTTCCTTTATTAATTATTAAGACTGGTCAGCTAATCAGCATCTTCCTCATCAATATTTATCTAATGCAATACTGTGCACCCTTTAAAGTGGTACTGTCTGTATATTGTATGCTGCTGTGATGTTTTCAGTGCTTTTGAGGATCAGTGCCAATGTATGCCCCTATTGCACTATTTATAAACATTATGTATAATTTGCATGTATGTGATTTGCAATATTGTATATGTGACAGAAAATGATGCGTGTTTAAATATTCAATTGAGCTGCTATCTTTACCACAATCAACTTCAACAAAATGTAACTGCAAAGCAGAAATCTGTGAGAAGTAATTCCTTGTTCAATATTGCCGTACTTATTGCTAACCCTTCAATGGCCAAATTGTCAATGGGTATAAATGACTGAAGTATTTTCAAATAATTTTGCCTCAATATGCTTTTCAAAGTCACTGTGAAATAAAATGGAAGAGGCAAGTTGAGGCTTGGAAATTTGGCAGGACATTGTTTTGTGGGATTCTTGCCAAATTCAAACAGACTGTGATCTACCTCAAATCAAATGTTAAATTGATTTAAATTAAGCACGGTGTGATTTCTCTTCTGCTATGTTTGGATCATACTGGATATGTTATATGTCCATACAAAGTGGCCATAGGTGAAGTCCCACAAAAGCTAATGCTCTTGATAGGCAAATAAGCTTCTAGATTGTTTTTTAAATTTCAGTTTTACGGAAACTTCTGAAGTTATTTGTTTTCCTAAAAATGTACCATTCCCTTCTTTTTCCTTTCTGTTTGAGGCTTATTTTAGACAAAGAAAATTGATAATGTTGAAACAAAATAGTATGAAGTTCTGTGAGCAATTAAAGATGATCTTGCCACCGTTGCTTTACAAATTCACTGCAAAATAAATTGGAACTGGTGGGTAGAGGTGGGAACCCTGAATCATGGAAACTTTTATCCCTAATTCTGAATAATCTCTGAAACTTTGACTACAACAGGTTCACTTAGATAACAAGCAGAATAAAACAAGCTTTGAAAAGGAGGTAAAATATAAAGGAGGTGCTACAAATAAAATTTTCTGGAGCTTTGAAATTCAAAGATAATTGACCAGTGTATTCGAGACGTGGGCCTGGATTTTGACCTGACCATGTGTTCTGTGTGGGAAAACATTGGAATAATGGATTTGCCAAATGACCCACAAATGGTAAGTACAGGGCTCTCCAATTGGGGTTCCTGCCCCAGGCAGCCTGATTGCAGACTGGGCATTTTTTAAGTCAAGAGCCTATGTCTTAGAATTGAAGCTGAGGAATGGAAGAATTTGTGGAGGAGGTGCTGGTTGCCTTGATTGCGAATTTGGAGATGACTGTTGCATGCTGATTGAGAGACTCTAATATTGGGGATAATAATACCTACATTACAGAGGTGGGAAGATTTATCTTGTGGCAAGTGAGGATCTCACTACAGGACAGGGGGGAAGACCAGTAACCAGTTTACTGGAAGCCTATTGGACACTAATGAGGGACCCCTATTTTTCCTGGGCCCACATGCCATGCTGTCATCATGGGACTTACCATTGACCAGACGGTGAACTGGAACTGCTATATTCATACACTGGCTACAAGAATGGGTCAGAAGCTGCCAATCCTGTAGCAGGTAACTCACCCCCTGAGTTCCCAATGTGTGTATACCATCTAAAAGTTACAAGTCTGGAGTGTGATGGAATACTCTGTTTGACTAGACAAGTGCAGCTCTGATAACCATCAAGAAGCTGAACACCATCCTGGACAAAGCAGCCGGCTTGATTGGTGCCACATCAACCAACTTCAACATTTCTCATATGCACACTGAAAATTAGCGACAGTACTGTGTGCTATCTACAAGTTGCACAGCAGAATTCATCATATTTCCTCCAACAGCACCTTCCACATCCATGACCTCTACCATATAGAAGAGCAAGTGCAGTACTTACATGCAAACACTACTATCTGCCAGATCCCCTCCATGTTATGCACCATCCGGCCTTGGAGATATATTCTGTTCCTTCACTTTTGCTTGGTCAACATCTTGAAACACCCTTCCTAACTCCATTGTGGGGGTCCTTACATCCTAATAACCTGCAATGGCTCAAGAGGGCAGCTCCACACCACCTACTCCAGGGCAATTAAGAGTGAGCAATAAATGAGCAGTCATGTCCACATCCTCTGATTCAACCTTCCTCACTGCTTGTGCAAAGTTTTCCAGAGCCCAGCAAACTGGGTCAGCTGTGGATAAAAATAGAATATTCACTTCAGTGCGACGCACAGCCTGTTGTAATTTTGAAATGGCAAACTCGCTTCCTAGGAGCTGACTGGCTGCCCATTCCTTCTCCTACTGTTTCAAAACAGGAAGTAAGCTGCTTGAGGTGGATTGTGTTCTTTCAGATTTTAACATCCAGCACAGCATGAGCCCACTTGCTTTGATAACTAAAATTGTAGCCAATTAAGACTCAATATGCATGATATTCTTGGTCAATGTTTGGCAAACTCCCATCTACATGGCTATCCACCAACCTAGGCTGAGATCTCATTTCTAATGTTAATATTGGTCAATCCCACAGAATCCAAAATATGAGCAATCAGAAGATGTCTGAATGTTACATGGTCTCACATTTACATCACTCCTGTGTCTTTAACACCTGGACTTGTTTTTACAGGGGGCTTACAGTCAAGTGATTACAGGAAGAATGTAAGAAAAATACAAGCAAGCATTTTTTTCAAATTTCTACAATTTATGATGAAATATTCATTTCAAAGGAGTTACTTTATAATAAAACATAGTCAAAAATAATTGGCTGATGCCATCATTTATTGTAAATCCCACCAAGACTGTATGAAATTCCACAGCTGATGAGGGAACTGATTTTTCATGACAGTTTACTCATGCATGCCAGCAGAAGAGATTGAGGCATGTTTGGTCCTTCTACTTGCACTTGTCATGCATTTTTGGCCATGACTTGGCCAGGCCAGATGAGCGTGATATCAAAATAAAGTTCCTGTGACCAGCAGACGAGGATTGAAGTAAGGAGTTAAAGAGTTAAATCTAGAAAACCTCTTCCCAATAAGATGCATACAGGGCTACCATCATTTTATTGCAGTGGCTATAGAATGGTATCTAAGTGCCTCACTTGCAAATTGAAATTAAGCTTATCCAGCATAATAGGGACCCCACTTTAATGCTAATTGCTGCTCCATGGGTTTTCTCAAGGGTCAGGAAATCTGGAACTTGATGAGATGAGTGTTGCCGCTGCTTCAAGTTAATTTCCAGCTCTACTTATGAATCTGGAGGAGAAGAATGTTTCCCTAACCCCTCAAAGGAGCTTTTGGCTTTCCCTTGTTGATTATGATTCTTTCTTGCAGCTGCAATTCATTTGTCCTTGATGACCCCCCTCCATCCTTGTTGGACTCTCTTGCCCTCAGTACCTCTTTCTCCAATCCGATGATTTCTTCCATTCTCTCCAGGCTCAATGACCTCTTTCACTTGCCAGACTTGAAGTCCTCTCTTTCTCCATCCTTACTGGTTTCTCCCTCTCTCATTCTAGCAACAATAGCTCTCTCTTATCTTACACCCACAATGGCCTCTGCCTTTGAACAGATCTAATTGCCTTTCCCTCCCACTGCTGAAGACCTGATTTCCAATCCTCCTCCTGCTTGATTTTTAGGAAACATCTCCAACAACTCAATGATGTGGTCTCTTGTTGCTGTTTGTTTTCAGTCAATATTTGGTTGCCAGCAGGGAAGCAGAACATAATCTAATAGGACATCACAGTATTAATTCTGTTAGACTCCCAAGTCCCCATCCTTAACGGCTTCATCTGTTTTTTGATCTCGTCCAAATGTTTTCAGCCATCTTGGAATGTATGTGTCAAAAAGGTATTGCCACATAAACGATGTTGTAATTGATATCACTGAGGCTGTCTCTTCTTATTTTGGTTTAATACAATTTGCAGGTCATCTGCATGGTGAAAACATTCTTCTTATGATAAAGATGTGAGACCATGTAAGATTCAGACATTTTCTGCTGGCGGTATATCTGGTGAATGATGCTTGCCATGTTTAATGGTTCACTAGGGAAATATATTAAACAATATCCAGATTTGACATGAGCATCATGCAGGATGTACGTAAACAGTTGCCAGTATTCAGTGAATTGCCTTTCTGTGGTGTTAAATAAAATTCCAACTTGAAATTGCAGTTAAGATAAATTGTTACACATAACAGTACAATCAAGCCATTTATCAGCAAACTTATGTTGGCAATCTTCGACAGCCAGAAATTTTTCCCTCATTTATGCTTCCAAGTTTCAGGACAACTTGAGGTGATGTTAAAATATTGCTCTACCTTATTTGTGCTATTCTGAGAATGTTTTTTTGATTACATACCAATCCTGTCCTTGAATGCAACTGCCCTTTTCTGCAAGCTCTTTCTGTGGGATCCATTAAGCATACTCCCCACACTGTGCAGCTGAATAGTCCATCCTCAGATCTGGCAGGCTACCTACAGCAGTTCCATGGGTGAAGACCAATGGTAATAAGTGGCTAGCTAAGAGGTCACCATTGACCCTTCCCTGGTATTCAGGATCTCAATGAGTTGCCAAACAATAAGGGATTGGCAGTTCCTCATTGCTGAGAGTGTCATTCCAAGCTGCAAGCAATGTACCACCAAGAGATCCAGGATCACTGAGAGACACTAGGCCTAACCTAAGTGAGGGAAGGATGAGTCCATGGATTATGGAGTGTAGGAAAGGGGCAAGAACATTGGAGGTAGCTTTCAGTGTCCCCCTCCAACTTGACAATGAAGGATACCTCAGAGGCTGCCATCAAAACCACTGAGTTTACTGAGCTGCCTCCAAGAGGCTGTATGGCTCCCAGTTAATTCCTGAGTGATCATTGAGTCATAGTGACCTCAGGTATAATGGGCATTAATGAACCAAATTGACATTTCACTACTGTGGCTGAGAATCCTGCATCAGCCCCTCTTCTCTCTGATTCAGTGGGAGTGGGGAATCTGGGGGGGTGGGGTTTCCTGACACAGTGCCTGTTCTTTGATGAGTTGGGCCTGGCCCCAATGGATTGTGCTGTGACAGACTTAACTACATTCTGCCTGTTGTGTAGGTTTACAGTGGAGACGAAACTTTATCAACATCATGTTAATACAAGTTTCGTTTTAACAGGGAAACACAGACTCTCATTTTTAATAAGGGAAACCAATGTCCAGTAAGGAAAAGCAAGCTACTCGGCACAATAATGGTATTGAAAATTATCCCTGCATTATTAAAAATATAACATGATTTAATAAATATTACAACTATTTTAACTTTCAACAATAAGATTTAGCAATTGCACATTTAGAACAGAAGTTAAATGATGTCAAGTTAGCTATATTTAGCCAAATGTATTTTATATATAGTGGTGAAGTTTCCAGAATGCCACGTTATATTACTTACCAGTTTTGATCAGGAAGATTTCTTGGTTTGGTGCCTTGTCACTCTTTACCATCCCCTCTCTTTATCTTCTCTCCATCTTCAATTGACTTCAAGTATGAATGAGAAGGTCAAGAGCTCAAGCCTTGGTTTAAGAACATTCAGTTCCAGTTCAGGGGCATGATGATACAATGGTTTTGTGCTTGGATTAGTTATCCTGTAGGCTCAGGCTAACATGCTGTGATCGTAGATTCAATGTGCCACCACACCATATTGAAACTCATTTAATAAAACCTGGAATTAACAGGTTTTTTTCATAACAGTGATTATGAATCTATCATTAATTATAGTAGAAAACTATCTGATTCACAAATATCCTTTATGTTGGCAAGTCAGCCATCCTTACCTGGTTAGTGTGGGGTCTTAGCTGAGTGAGTTCTGACTCGTTACAATGAGAAATTGATACACAGTGAAAATTTGGTGCCAAGCGGGGAAGAGGTGCTTTAGCTAGAGTTTCCTGCAAGAAGTAAACAATCCAGAATGAGAGGCGGCTGGAAAGGATAAAGGTGTGGATTGAAATGCTGACCTGCAGCGGGACCAGCAACAGAGAGCCATTACAAACCACAGTGTGATGTCAGTGCAGGGAAAGAACCTGAATGAAGAATAGGACTGGGAAATATTTCTAGTCATTAAAGTACAAATCAAGTCTTTATTTTGTTAATGTCTCTATGTTTTCTTCTTTCCTTTTAAAACAAACTACTTGCATATTAGATTACCCCTGCTGATGTTTTTCTCTCCATTTTGTTTTATAAATGCAATGTATCAGTACAGTGAAGTGTACAGGGCAGGAATCTTGAGTAATTAATTTATAAGTTGAATCAAATATGATCATGATGGGAGGGTGGCTGATGTTTTGTTGCTGCAACATGTGGGAGCAGCTGGTTTCCGATGCGATGCAATGCGCAAAACATCTGTAGTAAATGTTTTCAGCTTGAGAAACTTCAGATTGCACCACAGCAGAGAAAGGGAAAGTTACCAGGACAGTTTGCCTCAGAGGGTAGTCACACTGTTTAGAATTGGTCTGTAATCAAGGACAGGAGGGTGTGATTGTAGGTGAGGCAGATTTGAGGATCTGAAGGTTAAAATTGAGGAACCTTGGCCCCTGCAATTGTCTAATAGTTACAAGGTCCTTACAAGCTGAGTGGATGAGAGTGAGAACCTTAATACCAGGGTTAAGGACATCTCCTTGGAGCTGAAAAAGAACTTGCAGAGGGAGGGGTGAGATCCAGTGGTTGTTGTTGACATTGATATGACATAGCTGTAGGACAAGAAAGGAGGTTTTGCTAAAGGACTTTGAACATTTAAGAGCTAAATCAAAAGATAGAGATTACTATCTTGCCACAGGAAAACAGATGTAGGGTAAATAAATTCAGGAGTTAATTGCGCGGTTCAAAGGTTGACGAGGGTAGAATAGGTCCCAGTTTGTGGGGTACTGGCAGCAGTACTGAGGTTCTGGTTGGACGGGCTTCACTTGAACTTGTGCTGGGACTGATGACTTGCATAATGAGGGCTGCAGGTAGGGCTTTTAAACATAGGGACATAGGGAATGTGGTATTTAGGAAAGGAGAAAAATTGGCTTCTAAAGCCAGAGGATATGGCAGAAATATAGGCCAGCTATTTGGAAAATGATACACAGAATGGGTTAGGAAGGGATAAAGGATACAAATGTAGAAAAGAAGGCCAAAAAGGGAAGTAATAACAAAGGGAAAATGAAGGGGTCTTGAACGCATGTAGAATTCTGAACAAAATAAATGAATACAGATTAATGGGTATGATCTTATAGCCACTACAGAGGCATGGTTGCAAGGAAATCTAAGCTGGGAACTAAATATTCAGGGATACGTGAATTTTCTAGAGGACAGGAGGGATGAAAGGGTGGGGGGTTTGTCATTGTTGGTACAGGATAGAATAAATATGATAGCAAGAAATGATCTTGAGTTGGAAGGTGTATAATTAAAATGGGTGGAAGTAATGGACACAAAGAGCAAGCAAACACTAGTTATGGTGGGATTGAAATGAAAGTCAGGAGATAATGAGGGCATGTAACAAAGGCAGTACATTAATCATGGGTGATTTTAACCTTCATTAGATTGGTATAATTAGATTGGTAGAAGAAACCATGAGGAAGAATTCATAGAGTGTACTTGGGAAAGTTTCCTGGAACAATATGTTGTGGATCCAATCAGGGATCAGGCTATTTCGGATCAGGTGCTGTGTAATGAGATAGGTTAAATAAATGATGTCAGAGTAAAAGATTCCCTCAGAGCCGGCGATCATAATATGATAGAATTTAGCATTCGATTTGAGAGGGAGGGACTTGGGTTGGAAACAACTGTGCTAAGCTTAAATAAGGGTAAATACAAAGGAATGAAAACAGAACTGTCTGGAGTGGACTGGAAAAGGAGTTTAGCACCAAAAGCAGTTGAAGATTAGTGACAGATGTTTAGGAATAGTTCAGGGCTCACCGCGAAGCAATATTCCAGTGGGGAAGAAACATTCAAGGAAGGGGTTAGGCCAACCAAGTTAACCAAGAAAGTTAAAGATAACATCAGATTGAAGGAACAAAGAAACGTAAAATGAGGCAATGATTAGTGGTAGACCAGAGAACTTGATCAGGTGGGCCAACGGGCCGAGGAGTGGCAGATGGAGCTTAATTTAGGTAAATGTGAGGTGTTGTGTTTTGGTGAGACAAATCAGGGCAGGGCTTACACACTAAATAGTAGAGTCCTGGGGACAGTTGCCAAAAAATGAGACCTTGGGATGCAGGTTCATAGTTCATTGGAGGTGGAGTCACTGGTAGACAGGGTAGTGAAGAAAGCGCTAAGTATGTTTGCCTTTATTGGTCAGTGCATTGAGTATAAGAGTTGGTATGTCATGTTACGGCTATAGAGGACATTGATTAGGGCACTTTTGGAATATTGCATTCAATTCTGGTCTCCCTGCCATAGGAGAGGTGTTAAACTTGAAAGGGTGCAGAAAAGATTTATAAGGATGTTGCTGGGGTTGGAGGGTTTGAGCTACAGGGAGAGGTTGAATAGGCTCTGGAGCGTCGGAGGCTGAGGGAAGACCTTATAAAGGTTTATAAAAGCACGAGGGGCATGGATGGGCTGAGAATCTAAGGTCATTTTCCTACAGTGGGGGAGTCTAAAATTAGAGGGCATAGGTTTAAAGTGAGAGGGAAAAGATATAAAAGGGACTTAAGGGCCAACCTTTTCACACAGAGGGTTGTACATGTATGGAATGAACTACCAGAGGAAGTGGTGGAGGCTGGTACAATTACAACATTTAAAAGGTATCTGGACGGGAACATGAATAGGAAAGATTTATACGGATATGAGCCAAATGGTGGCAAATGGGACTAGATTAATTTAGGATATCTGGTTGGTATGGACCAGTTGGACCGAAGGGTCTGTTTCCATCCTGTACAACTCTATAACTGGGAAAGATTTTAAAACCAACAAAAGACAACCAAATAAAAGGAAGAAAGTAATCTTTGAGGGGGAACTTGTAAATAATATCAAGACAGAGAGCAACAGCTTCTTGAAAAATATATATAAAAGAAAGAAGAGAGAAGTCAAAGTGAATATAGATCCCTGAGAGAATGAAGCCAACGAAATAATAATGAGGAACTGGGAAATGGCAGCAAGAGTTGAATCCAACTTAACATCAATCTTCACAGGAGAAGACATTACTAGCACCCCAAAATTACCAATACTCAAGGGGCAAAAGGACAGGTAATAAATTTAATAACTGTCACTAGAGAAAAAAGTGCTAGGAAACTAATAGCGCTAAAGTCCGATAAAAACCCTTGCATCTGATGAGTTGCATCCTAGGATATTAAAGGAGGTAGCTATAGAGATAATAGATACCTGGTTGTAATCTTCCATGAATCCTTAGGTTCCTACATGATACTTTATCCACCACATTTGTCCACTCACTCAACCTATTCACATCCATCTGTAATTTCCGGTGTCCTTTTCAATGCATACTTTCCTATCTAGCCTCTTATTCTCTATGAATTTAACCACTGTGCCTTCAGGCTCCCCTAAGTAATTGATGTAAATTGTAAAACTTTGAGGCACTAACACAGATGCCTACAGGACTCTCATCAAATTCTACCAATCAAGGAAAGACTCCTTTAAGTCTACTCGCTGTTTTTGGCCAGCCCGCCAGCTGATCCTCTAACCACATCATGAATATGTTGTTCCTAGCTTCTTCCCTGATATTACTAGATTTCTGAATGGATATTTCAAATTTCAAATCTAATGTTGATCTTGCTGTTGTGCACCTTCTTTGCAGCCATAACTTTGTATTCCTCGCTCTGTTCAATTACTCTATGCTCTTTGTATGTTATGATCTGTCTGTACTGCATGTAAAACACAACCGCTCACTGTACTTAGGTACATGTCACAATAATAAATCAAATCAAATCAAATCATCTCCAAGATTGCCACCAGAAGGTTCTGCTCTTGCTCTGCAGGAAGAAGAGGTTTGTAAGGACAAAATGTAACCTCCTGCAAGGAATATTCTCTGTGCCAGGATAAATAGGAGTATTCCTCTGGATACAATGAGGAAAGTTTGGTATTTTCAGTTCCAGTCTGACACTTTCCACCTGTGAATTATTGGAGTGTGTCCAGGCAGCCTCATGGGTATCTAACTTCCCCCCTGCTGGCACCTCGATCTGCCCATTTCAGACAAGCAGCTGGTTGGCTGAATGCAAATGAAGCTTGGTGATTAAAATTGGCACAACCTCCCGCTGATCCACCCTGGCAGCCCACCTGCTTGCCCAGCTGGCTTCATGCCCGGAAGTTAAAATTCTTTCTATGCAGCCTGTTCTTTTCAATTTATCATGGATTTCCGCTTGGTGTTTCTCCAGTGGGAAGATTAAGTGATGAGTAATGAAAACGTGGAGACACAGTTCCCATAGACTAAGGAGCTCATTATGAAAAGAAAATTAGCAACACTCATCATATTCATAAAACTCTCATCAGTTAGATTTAATAATACTGTGCGAAGATCTGCTACTGTCTTTCATAGTGAGTCAGAATTTAACTTTTTTCCCCTTAGAAACCGTGGTGACAAAAACAAATAAATCATTGTAGGTCTCTCAGTGGGAAGCAACATTTTACTCATGATATCAAGTGAATGTTCTCTTCCATTTTTCCCTCTGTACCAAGTAATTTGGGGGTCTGGGAATTCCAGGTTGATATCTATGAGACAGTACCTGTGACTGCAAATAATCTGCATAGCTGCCCATGCCTCAAATATACAGTCAGTTCATTTAATTATCAACTGTTGGTATTCTCATGAAAATCCATGATATGAAACATTAGGATAGCACTGGTGTGTTTAAGGATAAAGAATGGAGCCTTTAGATCATCCATCTTATTTGACGATTGCAACAAGAGTCTGGGAAATTGGTGAATAGTAGGAAACTATTTAGTTCATTGAGTTCATTGTCAGATAGTGTACTAAGATGAAGTCTACATAATAATAGGCTTTATTACACTTTAAAATATACCAAGGAATGTTAAAAGAAGATATCTTCTGGAATCTAGTTGACCAGACTCCAATACCAAAGTGATCTGGCATTTTTTGGGGGAAATAGTAATTATTGGTAATTTAAAAAAATCATGTAATTTGGCATCGCTGACTGGGCTAGTATTTGCTACTCATCCTCTGTTGCCCTTGAGAAGGTGGTGGTCTGCCTTTTTGAATTGCTGCAGTCCATTTAGTGTAGGTATACCCTCAATCTTGTTTGTTTGGGCATTCAAGGAATTGACCCAAAGGCACTGAAGGAATGATGGTATATTTCCAAGTCAGGATGGCAAACAGCTTGGAGGGAAACTTGTAAGTGGTAAAGCCTTGGCCAAATATAAGTGGTCATGGATTTGAAAGATATTGTATAGGGATCCTTGGTGAATTATTGCAATGCATCTTGTAGATGGTGCTCACTGCTGCTACCGTGCTTTGCCGATGGAAGGAGGGAATGTTTGTGGATGTGGTACCAAATGAGCCTGGATGGTGTCAAGCTTCTTGAGTGTTGTTGGAACTACAATCAACCAGACAAGTAGAAAGTATTCCATCATACTCCTGACTTTTGACTTGAAGATGGTGGACAGGCTTTGGGGGGCCACTTACTGTAGGAATCCTAGCCTCTGACCCACTCTCCCGCTCTTGTAACCACAATATGTGTATGGCTGGTCCTATTCAGTTCTTGTTCAATGATAACCCCCGGGATGTTGATAGTGGGGTTTCAGCAATGGTAATTCCATTCAACGTCAAGGCATGATGTATAGATTTTCTCTTGCTGGAGATGGTCATTACCCAGCGATTGTGTTGCATGAATGTTCCTTGCCTCGTCATTTTAGGCTTGAACATTGTCCAGATCTTGCTAAATTTGGATGTGGACTGTTCAGTATCTGAGTAGTCGCTAATGATGCTGAATATTGTGTAATCATCAGCGAATATATCTACTTAAGACATTAAGGTAATCAATGATGAAATTGTTTAAGGTGGTTGGGCAAGGACATGACCTTGAGGTATTCCTGCAGAAAAGTCCTCAAACTGAAATGACTGACCTCCAACAACGACATCTTTCTTTTTGCTAAATGTGACACCATCCAGCAAAGAGACTTTCCCCAAATCCCATTGATCCTAATGAAAGCAAAATGCTGAGGATGATGGAGACCGGAAATAAAAAAAATAAGTGCTCGAGAAAGTCAGGCTATCTGATAGCATGTGTGTATAGAGAAACAATGCTATTATTTCAAGTCCAATGTGATTCTACCCAGGAACACAATCGCTAATCCTTCACTCTGCACTCTGGTTGGATAATTTTACAGTTTGGATCTCTTTTGGTGTAATGCTTACTTCCCAGCAGAACCTTGAAACTTTACCTCTATTATAGTGGGTTTTATTGTTATCTTCTTGAGGCTTTGGGATCAAGCTTCACCACTGAGTGGTAACTGATGGTATGATTTTGGAAACATCTCTAGTGTAATGTAAAATGGAACATAGACAGCTTCATCTGAAACTGCAGGAACCCACTGATGTAAAGATCGGGACATGGTTAATTCTTACTCTCCAAAATGGAAGGACTTAAATAATGTGGAAGAAGGAACAACATATTCTGCAGTTGCACTGGTGTTCTCCAAAAGCTTTAAAGATTATTGGTTCGGCTGCAAAAAAACATGTTTTGTGACCTGAGCTGGGCACGCTGGCTACATAAGGGCAAGTCAATTTTGCTTGTTGGGCGGCAAGCAAGTATTCGACCTCATGGGGCAAGTTTCCAAAAAGATTGAGCCTTGAGTCAAAGGTGTGCTGACATGTCACATACTATTACAGGCCTGTATCTCATCACCCTCCCATTTCTGAACCATTTTGAATAGAATGACTCAGAGCCAGATCAATTGCCCACAAGGAAATACTGACCAGCCAATTTAGGACAATTATTTTCAATTAAGGGGCCTATTAAGATCATGTTCTCATGTCAACTAGAATTTCGGGTTGACACTGTAGGCATTCCATATTGACGCGTTTGTCCCTCTAGATTCACGGCCAAGCAACCTTTGCGTTTTTGACAAAGAAGATTATATTTGTAGGCTCACATAGACAAAGAACAGAATAAATTCCCTTGTAAACAATTGTTTATGTCTCTCCTGTGGGTTTGTGAGAATATCAAAGCTAAACTGAAAGATTAAATATGTTAGTTGACATTTTCAGGCTGTTAATTAGCAGCCCATTACACAAGAGGATACCTTTTCTTGTATTTTATTTCATTACCACCCCTTTAGTCAAGGCACTTCTTTTAAACATATGGACCATGGATTAAGTGCAGTTTTTAACATTGGCTCAGTGATAGAACAAAGATGTTTCCTGATGCATTAGTATTAGTGTGAATCTTTTGCATAAGTCAGGGTGAATGCAGGTATTTATAAGCAAATGAAAGTAAATGTTTACGCAGACTCACTTTCTCCATGTACATAGCTAAAATAATTTAATATGATTATCCTCCTCCAAACAATATTACTAAAAGTAAGGACAGATGTTATAAAATTATTGTAACATCCTGAATTCCAAACTAAAAGCAAATGTATAACATGTAGCAAGGTGAAATGAGTTTGGTCTTTTTGCACACATTCATTTTGCCCTTTCAAAACTTACTATATGCACAACAATAATTCTGGTTTATTGTATGTCCCTGTTGCACCAATAGGGCCCTAAAATCATTTTCTGTGACTGTGACCATGGTTCAGAATCTCTCCTCATCCACCTTCACATCTGAAGCTACCAAAACACATGCCTCTTCAAATGCTTCTCCTTAATTTTCAACTTGTCCATTCTTAACTCTTTGATCTTGGGCAGAAGATCTTAGCAACACTCCCTTTATCTGGCCCTATAATAATCTAAAGTTGCTTAGAACTTCATCCTTGACTTCCACTCTTTTGCTTCTCTCCCACATACTCTCTTACAGACAATAGTGCACCAAAACATCTTGACTGACTTATATCAGAACTATACAGAAATGCTTCAGCATTTGTGAGAGTTAGTGATAGGAATAGAAGCCAATTCTAGTTTGAAGATGAAGTTAGACAAGGCTGTCTCCTGTCACCCATTCTGCTAAATGTTGAGAGAGAGACAGCAATGAGGATGGTCCAGGAACAGCTATGAGGGAGAAGTGGCTGAAACTTAGAGGTTGTAGCATTAAGAATGATACGTATATAGGTGATCCCACAGTCCTAACCAGAGCAAAGGAAATGCTAGAGACTACGACAGGCCTAGTCAAAGACACAGTGAGTCTTTTGGACTCAAAATAAATGAAGTAAAGTCCAATGTTATGGCTCTAAATGACAATGGAAAATTTCAGATTGGAAACCCTGATGGACAATGGGCAGTTTCAAAGACTCAAAGTTCAAAGATCAAAGTTACATCCAATTGGAATCCAAGTTAAATAAACAAGGGCAAGTCATGTCCATTGACTTGAATACTAATTAGACATCTTAAAACATCAGAATGAAGCAGACAAAATGTTTTGTTCAGCCGCTAGCATAGAATGATGGACCCTTTTGAGACAAAAATTGAACACCTAATCAAAGAACATGGGAGAATAAAAACAAATTTTGAAATGCAAGTGTGGCAGAAGATTTTTAAAATCAGCTGGATGGATAGAAAGCCAAATGAGTGCGTTAGATCAAAAGCAAGAGTTCAGGAACCCAAACGGTTGTTAAGAACAGTTGAGAGAAAGAGGGATGGAGAAATACACATAATGGACACAAAAAAAAAGCCCTAACCTGGAAACAATTGAAGCTAAATTAAGGCTGGGTTTTATTTCAAAGGGAACTGAATATCAGAATAGCAAAGGCTAGTTCAAACTTTTCTAAGTATTTGTCAGACCATAGCTGGAATACTGTGAACAGTTTGAGCGTTTTAACTAAGGAAAGATTTACTGGCATCGGAAGCAGTTCAGAGAAGGTTCACTGGTTTGTTCTTGGGTAAGGAGGCACTATCTGATGAGAAGACGTATAGTTGGGCCACTGGAATTTAGAAGAATGAGACATTACCTTATTGAAACATACAAAATTCCTAGGTGACTTGACAGGATAGACGCAGGAAGGTGTTTTCACTATGAGAGAGTCTAGTGTAGATCCAGAGGGCATAAACTCAGAATAAGTAGTCTCTCATGCAAGGACGAATTTCTTCTCTCAGAGGGTAGTTTGTTTCTTTTTACTCATTCATGAGATGTAGGCATCACTGTCTAGATCAGCATTTGTTGCCCTTTCTTAATTCCCTAAGGCAGTTGAGTCAACCACATTACTGTTAGTCTGGAGTTACGTGTAGGCCAGACTAGGTAAGGATTGCAGATTTCATCACCAAAGGACATTAGTGAACCCAGATAACACAGTGTGGAGCTGCAAGAACACAGCAGGCCAGGCAGCATCAGAGGAGCAGGAAAGCTGATGCTTCGGGTCGGGACCCTTCTTCAGATTTCTGACCAGAAACGTCAGCTTTCCTGCTCCTCTGCTGTTGCCTGGCCTGCTGTGTTCCTGCAGATCCACACTGTGTTATCTCAAACCCAAGCATCGGCAGTTCCTACTATCTCTGACATTAGTGAACCTGATGGGCATCTCCTGACAATCAATGGTTTCATGATCATCATTAGATTCTTAATTCCAGATATTCATTAAATTCAAATTCAACTATCTGCCATGACAGGATTCAAACCTGGGCCTGTAGAACATTACCTGCAGCTCTGAATTAATAGCCTAGTGATAATACAACAAGGCTATTGCCTCTGACAAAACAGACTCCCCTTGACCCTGTGGAATTCTTCACTGCAGAGGGCTGTAGGGGCTGGGGAATGAAACAGGCAGGCTCTTAATTAGCAAGGGAACTGAGGGTTATGGGCAAAGAGGCAGGCAAATGAAGTTGAGAGGATTATCAGACCAGCCATTATGTCATTGAATGGCAGGGCAGTCTGAATGAGCTGAAAGGTGTACTTCTCCTCCTATGTCATACTGTTTGAACTCAACAAAACCAATAACAGTCATTCATTGGTACATTTCCCAGGGCAGGGCTCTGACCAATCAAAGTCAACCTGCTTGGTTTAAAAGTCAAACATCATCAATTGGTGCATTCTCCATGGCAATGCCCTACAATCAGAGTCTATTTACCAACAATCGATAGTCTCCTCTCGTGTCATATGATTCATAGCGATAAAGTCACTGGATTAATAATCTGGAACTCCAGGCTAATGTTCTGAGGACATAGGTTTAATTCCTACTGTGACAGATGGTGAACATTGAATTCAATAAAAGTCTGGCAACTAATGAGGACCGTATAACCATTTCTAATTATGATAAAGAAAAACCATTAGGTTCACAATGTCCTTTAGGTAATGAAATGTGCTGCCTTTACCTGGTCTGATCTAAATGTGACTCCAGACACACAGTAACGTGGTTGACTCTTAACCCACACTCTGAACTGGCCCTATAAGCCATTTAATTTGAAGGTAATTAGAGTTGGGCAATAACTGCTGGCTTATCTATTACACGCACATCCCAAGAGTGAATTTTAAAAAGGCTGGTTTTTCCTTTGAATAGGTATCTTTGCAAATTGTCCTGATAAGTCCAAGATGAAAAGTTTTGAGCAATGCTCAAGTTCTGTACAACCAAATGACAATTTATTCCTCATGACCAGCTGATACAACTTTGTTGAAGTATGTAAAGCTCTCAGTTTCCATTTGTTAATCTTCTTAGACAACCTTAATTGTCATCTGAGGCTGCTTGATTGGTAAACTAAAATTTTTCACATCTTCACTTGAATTGCTGGAAGCTTGCTCTTTCAGCAGTATGACATTGCTAATGGAACTGCTGGTTCTTATTTCCAGGACTTGTTAAGGATTTCTGGATGAGTTCAACTGGGATCTTGTTCTCAGTGTTCTCTTCTTTGTGCATACTTTGCTCAATTTTATCTTCTGCTTCATCCTCAGCAATGACAAGAATGTTTTCCAGACCAAAGAATCCTGTATAGAGCCATGAGGTCTACATTTCAGAAAAAGGCCCTTCGGCCCATTGAGTCTGTGCCAGTCGAAACCAATCACCTGAATATTCTAATACTATTTTTCCAGCACTTGGGATATCGCCTTGTATGCCTTGGCATCACACTTCTAAATACTTGTAGATGGTGGACAGGTTTTGCGAAGTCAGGAGATGAGTAACACACTACAGCGTTCATAGTCTCTGACCTGCTCCTGTAGCTGCTGCATTTAAATGGAAAGTCTAGTTCAGTTTCTGGTCAGTGGTAATCCCTAGGCTGTTGGTAATGGAGGGTTCAGTGATGGAAATGTCATTGAATGTCAAGGTGTGGTGTTTGGATTGACTCTTATTGGAGATATTGCTTGGCATTTGTGTGATGAGCAAGCTAGTTACCACTAGTCAGCCTAAGCCTGAATGTTGTACAGGTCTTGCTGAATTTGAACATGGACAGCTTCAGTATCTGAGGAGCTGCAAATGGTGCTGTACATTCTACAATCATCAGCAAACATGTGCACTGTGAGCCTTATGATGGAGGGAAGAACATTAATGAAGAAGCTGAAGACTGGGCTAGGTTGGGCCTCGGACAGCTGTGGGAAAGGCTATAGGTGATATTCAGCAGGAAATTTCCTTGCTAATGTTTGATGTGATGCCATGAGGCTTCATAGAATCCAGATTTAATGTTGAGAATTCCCAGGTCAACTCCCTCCCAACCATATACCACTGTGTCACCACCTTGGTGATGGTAATGCTTTTGTCTCAGACATTAAATCATATTTTACAGACAATGAAGATGAATATGTCAGGCTGTTGCTTGACTAGTCTGTGGAAAGTATCACCCAATTTTGTCACACAATCCTAGATGTTCGTAAGGAGGATGTCGCAGAGTTGGTAGTGTGTGTGTGGCACTGTTATTTTTGATGCTATTATCTATGCCTGATGGCCTGTCCAGCCCCATTCCTTCTTCAGACTTTGTAATAGCTATGTGTCATGGATTGGCTTGCTATATTATGTCATTTCAAAGGGCAGTTAAGGGTTACCACATTGGTGTGGGTCTGGATTCACATAGGGCTGTTAACGTGGATTTCTGGATTATCAGTCCAACGTGGGCAACAACTAAGTGAATGCCTCCTCTTAGAAGATATAACTTCCTTTTGTCATTGCTGGGCATTGCCTGCAAATCTGCACTTTTGCTGTTCCACAGTGCTGACACTGACTCATTTCTCTGCATTGTTACTGATTCTTGCTACAGTAAATCTATTTTAAATTTGTATAATTCCAGTGTTTGAATTCTACTGTTCTTAAGATTGTATTCAGAATGCATCAAGATTTTCTGGATTGTACTACAGCAATGTTACAGTATTTTATTTATCTACCAGTCTTTTTAAACACAAAATGACGTAATACAGTAATAAAGTCATCATTTAAGCTTTAAATGTAGCAAATAGGATCAACAAAGGAGAAGCAGAGGATATAAACCATTTGGATTTTCAGAAGGCATTCAATAAGGTACTACACATCAGGCTACTTCATTAGAAAGAACCCATAGTAACAGAGGTAGTTTAGAGGCATGGATAGAGGTTTGGCTGACTAATAGACAACAGAGAGTTGATATAAAACGTGAGTGGGGCAAAGAGGTGTTATTTTCAGGATGGCAAACTATAATGATTGGAGTATCACAGGGATTAGTGCTAGGGCCGCAATAACATACTATATACATAACAATGGTTTAGATGAGGAAAATGAATGTACTATAACCCAAGTTTGCAGATGCCACAAAAATAAGTGGGAAGGCAAGTAGAAACGATGATACAAAGAATCTGCAGAGGGATAAAAACAGTTTAGGTAATTGGGCAAAACCATGGCAGATGGAATATAATGTGGAGAAATGTGAGGTTATGAACTTTGGCAGGATGAACAGACGAGGTGAATTTTATTTAAATGGACAATGACTGCTGAACATTATAGTATAGAGGGATTTGAGAGTCCTAGTGCATTAATCACAAAGAACTGGGATTCAAGTTCAACAAGTAAAAGAGAAAGTAATTGGAATGTTAGCCTTCATTTCAAAGGGAATGGAATATAAAAGTAGGGAATTCTTGCTAAAGCTATTCAAGACCCTAGTTAGATCCCAACTGGAATACAGTGAACTGTTTGCATCCATTTACCTAAGGAAAGATGTACTTGCGTTGGAAACAATGTAGAGAACTTTCACTAAGTTGGCATCAAGTATAGAAGGATTGGCTTATGAGGAGGAGTTGAGTAGTTCAGGCGTCACTGGAGTTTTGAAGAATCAGAGACAAACTTATCCAAACATTCAAAATTCTTTGGATGCTTGACAGGATAGATGAAGAAAGGTTGTTTCTTCTTTTGAGAGAGTCTAGGACTAGTGGGTATAATCCCAAAGCAAGGGGTTATCCAGTTTGGAACGAAATGAGGACGAATTTCTTCTTTCAGGGTAGTGAATCTGTGGAATTCTTTACCACATAACACTGTACAGACTGGGCCATTCTGAGACAGGTAGATTTCTAAGCATGAAGGGAATCAAGGATTATGAAGAAAAGGTAGGAAAGTGGATTTGAGGTTTATCAGATCATCCTGATCTCATTGGATAGTGGGGCAAACTCAATGGGCTGAATAACCTAGTTCTCTGCTAGTCTTATAGTTGTATATGCCTGGTCCATAATGTTTTCACTGCCTTCAAGATTTTAAATTTTCTTTCACTGCAATACTTTCTGCACTGCTTACCACGGTTTTCCATCTTTTTTTTTCCACAATCAAAGTTCTGACTTCTTACCTTTTTCAGGGTTTTACTTCCTTCTGCAGTGTGACGGTACCGTGCTTTCAAGAGATTTGTTTTGTGCCGTTTCTCTTGCAGAGAGGTGTTGCCACAGTGGTAACTAGAATGTTTGTTTCAGAAGCAGCGAGTAAATAGCTTTGAACTCCCTGAGTGTTTTTTTTCATTCGACAAAAGAAGCATGAGTAAGTGGAGTCAGGCTCACATAGAACCAGGGTTTTAGTTTTGCTCTCACTTAGAGTTTGGAGTTGGTTTTTGAAGTTGATAGATACAGCTCGGTCTCTGCTGCAGCAAATAATTTGAGTTTACTCTCTCGTAAAAGATTGTTTCTTTCAGTGTTTCTTTCTCCTGAATGGAAGGGAAATAGCGTGGGAGGAAAATCTGTTTTGCTGAATTTGGCTTTGCCAATGGAGTGTTTATAGGATGTTGCTATATTGGAACAGTTATGATTAGTAGTTAAGTAATATATTATTTTATTAATTATTTCAACAGAGTTAAAGTTATATTTTATATTTTATCTGTGATGCAAGACTAAAGCGCGTTTTGCTTAAAGCCTAATTGTGGACCAATCGAATCACATCTGGAACACAGTGCAGTGCACTTGTCCTGAAATAAAATGAAAAGTTAAGGTCTAGACTACCTCCTTGACATATTTTGAGGAGGTTTGGTCTGGTCCATACAACAGACAAGATGGAGGTTTTCTGCTTCGCCAGAAAAATATCATGATTTTGCACCTTTTTGGTTCAAACCACAACACACTTCATTTTGCACAATTTCTTCAGTCAAATTCAAGTTCCGCACTTATCTTGTATGGTCTCTTTCTTGCCCCGGTGATGGGGCCAGTATATGTTGGGAAAACAATAGCAGTTTCCCTACTCAGGTTGGAGGCAAAATTGTAGTTGCAGTCTAGAGACCCCACTAGTTTTAAGTGGATAGCCTCACTCTCAGTCTGTAAGATTGACTGAAAACAGAAAGCTGTAGAATGAGACAAACAGCTTGGGACAGAGACACCCATCTGTCTTTTTTTTCCCTGGAGGAGAAGTTAAAATTGCTGCTAGATCTGTTTGGCTAAGATCTTTGTTTCATCAGTTAAAAATCCATTTTGCTGGCTGCAATCTTGTATGATTTTTGGGATGGGGGCTGGACAAAATCAGACGAGAGGTCTGGCAGGCATATGTTTAAACGAGAAGCACTTCACTTGTTATAAATGATCTTACTGCTGATCAAAGATTCATAAAATTCTCCAGGAGAGCAGTACTGTATGGGTACAGCTCTCCATGTTCCCTGTCCCCAGGAAACAAAAACAAAATCGACACAGTTAGCTCATTTACCTTTGACTGAGAGATGGGTTTTCATCTCTGCTCGAGTGCATTTCCTAAGATTCGAGAAAAGTTCATTGCTCCTGTATGGGTATCTTTCTGGTGTCCAGTATGTACCATATCATTTGAATATTTATTTTCTTTGATCAGTCACAAATATTGACAGATGTTTATTCTATTATTTGCCAACCTGTAGTAAATATATAGAACTTATGATTGTTTTGATGGTTTAATCTGTTCCCGAGCGCTATGTCTGGGCTTTAATTGACCTTGGTATTTACAATGCACAATGTAAAGCTGGGGCTTTGTTGGTAATGCCATCAAAACTCTGCAGCATTTATTGGTTAAGGGGCTACAGTGCTGAGCAAAGTCCAATTTAAATCTGGGGGTATGAATCAGGTAGTTGCACAGCAAATGAAAAGCTGTGATGTTGTGAGCATAAGGCTCAAGCTATTTTAACCCCTGGGCTTCATTTAAATATGAATGACTGGATCCTCATAGAGTCATATTCTGGCAATTGGCCCATGTAATCCAGCTGGCTTTCCTAGGCCTAACAAGCTGAGTTGCACCTCTCAAAGTCAAGTTCCAATCCTAAATTTGATTTTTAGCAGAAAAGTCAAAAGGGTTATTGTAGTGATTAGAACCAGGGGGACCTCATTGAGTCTGAGGTCCTTGAATGGGATTGTTAACCTGGGCCAATTAGGAAAGCCCTGGCTAACTGATATAACCAGAAGATTAGATGTCCTCAGCTCAGGCGACTGACTCCGAGTTGGCTGGTCAAAGCCAGTGTACTGTGCACAAGTAAACAGAGGGTGACTTGGTGATGGGATACCGGCCTCTGTGCAGCTATTTCAGTTACTATGACAGGGTTACCATACCACCTAAGCTGATTTACTCTTCACTTCCTACATGTCCTGCTAGTGGAGTTGAACATCTGTAACATCTTCCCTGGGGGTTAGTTAGCACACTTATCTACATAACTATAGCCTAACGCAGAGTAATGTCACGCTATTGGTTCAATTCCTATATTGGCTGTTCATGGAGGCCTGCCTCTTCACCTTGGAGAGTAGGGCTGTTCAAGCTATATAACCCCTCCAGCTATATGATCACCCGTCTCCCTGTCCCTAACAGAGGGAGATGCCTATGGTCACTCACAGGAGATAAGCAATACAAGAGCATGCCTGGTCCTAAACCTGGACAGAAATGGCTAACAGGAACCATCCCTGGTGTGATATATGAAGAGGTTGAATGGTATTAATAAGAACTTCAAGGATGAGTATTGAACTCCACCTCTTCTATTTTGCCAAAGTTATCTGATAATTGATAAAGATGAATTACTTAAAATATTGGTAATAGTCATTAAAAGGAAGCATTCCACTAATCTAGATTATATAAATCATTGAAAGAAGTGCAGGTGCAGATTGTGGAAGCTATGGCCACCATCTTCCAATCTATGCACAGGGAGGCCAGTATGGTGTTAGAGGGCTCAAAGATTGGAAATGTTATAACTCTATTTAAAAAAAAACTTTTAGAAGGATAAAGGAGGCTGCTACAGGCCAATCATCTTAATGTACAAGACAATGGGTAGAATTTTAACTTTCAAGGAGTGCGTTTAGATTCTGACTGAGTTTATCGCATCAATACATATCAGCACATGATCCTGCTTTTATTAACCTTTACAGGTGCGCTTTCAAGCAATGTGGGAAATCTTAGTTGAGATACTGAGTATAATCAATTCTGACTTTAATGCAACATTCTGACTTTAACATAAGGACGTGGTTTTACAAGTTATGTGAGACTTGCCAGAATTAAAAAGATGGGTGTGCAACAGGATTTCATTGCTCTGTGAAATGGACACTGGAAAATCTAAAACTGGAACTAAAGCTGTGTAGCTCTGTCCACAAACAAAACTTTTGTTCACAGACTACTCCTACGAATGTGTGTTCACTGCTTCAGAGATGAATTTCAACTTATTGGAAGAAATTTCAGCTACCTTGGACTTTAATCTTAGAGCATTTTAAACTACACTTCCCAGCTCGCAGCCCTCACTTTTAAAGTCTACCCTGGATTTGTTTCCGACATTACAACAGCAGCTACACTTCGGGAAAGCACTTCATTGACAGTGCAGCACGTTGAGATTACTAGCGACTGTGAAAAGAGCGATATAAATTCAAGCTTTTCTTAATTTTCTTCCTTTTAATGAGGACAAGAGAAGGAACAGCAGCATGGAACCGAACCAGCAGCATGAGTAGCAGCTGCCTTCTCCTCACCAAATTTTTAATCTACAGGCCATGCAAAATGAACACAAAGCTCCAGCTTAAAAGAAGCAATACCTCCAGCATACGGGCTGACAATCACCTTTCTTGATGTATCTGAGCCCCAGTGCATCATGAGAGTTACACTTTCTTAACAGGTCATTCCTGAATTTGAAGCATCCTCCAACAACCCCTTCCTGACGAACCAAGTAAGTATCATCACAACCCGAAATGTTTTTCTTTGCCTCTGTCTCTTCACAGGGATTGGTGGGTGATGTTTGCAGGGTTTCACAAGTTTGTTGTTGAGTCCAGATGCTAGGAGTTGACCTGCCTGGCCATCTACTCCCATTCCCTCTGAGCATGGACCTTGATGGTCTGCTGGCTATTTGCAGCATGACCCCGGTATCTTGCCTTCTGCCAAAGTGCCAGATAACTTTGTAAACTATCATAGTCACGCAAAGCTTGTATTACAATTTTGGACTCACTCCATGTCACATCTGCTAAACATATGTGAAGTTGAGATTGGAAGAGAAACCAAAAGGCAAAGAATGGGTAGAAAGGTTTAGAAAGTCAGAGATGAACAGTGACAGGCCAGAGAAACAGACAATTCAGGGAAGTTGGGGCATCTACACAAGAAGGAATTAATAGAGGGACACAGGGTAGTTCTGGCATACATAAGGCATGCATGTCTGTCCACTAGGGGATACATGGAGTTTAACAGTGAGGATAGTTGGCAAATTGTAATGAGAAGCCCTTAATTATTCAATTTATCTGTTCTCTCATGTAGATCATACGATGGCTCAAGCTGAAGACGTTGCCCTCTGTCTTGAATTGAATGTCTACTCCTGTGTTGAGCTTTTTGAGTTCATTTTGAAGCTTGACCAAGAGGTATAAGACAGCAGAACTGGAGTCAATACACTGCTCAGTGCCATTGGTTACAGAAAGGAATCTGATGATATACCACATTGCATTGCATGGACCCTGACACCATCATGAAATGAGCGAATGACACTAATCAGCTTATGAAGGTAATCATATTTATCCAGAATCTTCTGTGTAGCCACCGGGATTACAGTGTCAAAGGCCTTGGCTAGGTCAATGAGAATCTTATCGAGAGCCTATCCCATGTGTGGGACTTTTTATTGAGTTTGACAAGCTGCAAAGACCCTGTCTACAGCTCTCAGACCTGCAGAGCAGCTACACTGTGATTTTGGTTATGCATAGTCAATAACGCGAGTAGAAGATTTTGCTATTTTGGGAGTATCTTTGCCAATAACACTATGTTGGATGAAAGAAAAAATCAACCACTGCTAGCAAAAGCAAGACCTCCCAGTCTATAGAAAGATTATTGAGTTTGTCTCAAAACAAAGATCAAAGTCTACCAAACAATGGTTCTTATGCCACTTCTTTGTGGGTGGTGGGAGACTTGGACAAACAATTGGTGACATATAAAGCAACTCGAAGCATCCCATCTTCACTTTGAGAGATCTGTTTGCTGGAGATAATCTCCCTGCTCAGTTTTGCTAGGTTGGCGATGTGGTTCATGTGGAGAATTCCCACATACCAAAGTATCCCAAATCCAGCTGAAAATGGGAAACTTCAGAGCTGGATCACCTAAACTGAGATGTAAAGACAATCTAAAGAAAAACTCAGGGCTTGCCAGCTAGATCCTAATAGATGAAGGGATAAAGATAACCTCAGAGATCCAATTGGAGGTCTGAAGAAAAGTCACATCAAAGTCAAAAAGTTCATTTTGTTTCTCTCTCCACAGATGCTGCCAGACTTTGTGAGTTTCCCTGACATATTCTTATCACAAGTGGAGAAGTCTCTGTCATCAAATGATTTCAACATTTTGGGAATACAGAGTCAAGTGTCTTTTGCAGCTCAAAGCCAATGCCTCCACCCATTCCTCCAGTATTGAATTCATATGTTGCATTTCATCCTGAACTCTGATGTTAAACACAACATAATTGTAATTAATATTAGTAGAGGTTTCAAAATGGATCTTCAAGGCCTTCAAAATTTCTCGCTTTTCTGCTCCTCGTTGAGATCTAGAATAATGCAGCTTGCAGCACTCCTTTCCAACAGAGTTGCCATTCATAGTTGTTCACACTTTTTGTCTAACTCTGTAAATATCTCATAAATCTACCATTAAAATTGAAAGATGCTATATCATGTCCACCAGATTGCCAAAAATCCTTGTATTGCTTTTAGCTTAAGTGACTGATATCAAATGGAGAAGGATGTTTCCACAAGGTATTCAGCAGAGTAGATTTCTAACATTACTTAATTACCAGCTACATTATATCTGAGATGCATGAAAGTCCTTTGTAAGACCACAGGTCATACTTAAGAGTAAATGTGCATTATTTCTCCTGAAAAATTTCGTTATAAGACTGACAAATGACTGGACAACTGTCTAATTTCTTCCAGGAGCAGTCCTTAATATCCTGATGGGTGGAGCTTATATGATGACATCATTTAACCCTTTCGAGTACTAACTGTTTTATAGAGGTCACATTTCCTTCTCAAATTGCCTTTCATCTCCCCAGGAGCATATTGACGCACTATAGTAGAAAGTCACAGATTGAAGTTTGAATTATTGCTTGCAGCTTCTTACAGTAGCTGGCTGATCCACAGCACTACAAAAACCTCACAATTTCAGCGAGGTGCTCTGAAACCATGTTTGATGTGTTTACGTTAATGGCTGCTACATCTTGTCTCGAAACGTCAGAGAACTACCTCAGAAGTCACATGACTATAGCAAGTCATAGTTTACAAATGCACTTCTCCAAATTCAGGCCACTTTTAGTAAATGCAGAAACAAAACAAATTTGTCAGATTTCAAGTTAGATTTCTTCCAATTTGATTTTATAGTTCCACTCACTAACTGATCTGCAAATCAATCTCAAATGGTCCTCTAATGTTCCAACATTTGAATCTTGATTTGATTTGATTTATTATTGTTACTTGTACTTAGGTACAGTGAAAAGTTTTGTTTTGCATGCATTACAGGCAGATCATACCATACAAAGTGCATTAGGGCAATAGAACAAAGAGAGGAATGCAACATTTTGGCTGTAGATAAAGGCGCACAAACAGCAAGATCAACAATAAACTTAAAATGTGAGAGGTCTATTCAGAAGTTTAATAACAGCAGGGAAGAAGCTGTCCTTGAATCTGTTGGCACGCGTATTTAAGTTTTTGTATCTCCTGCCTGATGGAAGAAATTGGAAGAGATTATCATCAGGGTGGGAGGCAGCAGTGAGTACAGATAAAGCCAACACATGGAAGGTTGGCCTGTGTGCTAGACTGAGCTGTGTTCACAACTCTGTAGTTTCTTATGGTCCTGGGCAGAGTAGTTGCCGTACCAAGCAGTGTTGCCTCCAGATAGGATGCTTTCTACGGTGCATTCTTAAAACTTGGTAAGAGTTTTCATAAATATGCTGAATTTCCTTAGCCTCCTGAGGACGTGGAGGTGTTATAGTGCTTTCTCGACTATAACGTCAACATGAGTGAACCAAGACAGATAGTTGGTGTTCATCACTCAGAGGAACTTGATGCTTTCAATCATCTCCACCTCAGCACCATTGACAGGGGTGTGCCCTCCCCCTTGTTCCTGAATTCAATGAGCAGATCTTTCGTGTTACTGACATTGAAGGAGTTGTCTTTACACCATGCCAACAAGTACTCTATCTGTTTCCTGTATTCTGTCTTGTTGTCATTGTTTGAGATTCAGCCTACATCAGTGAGCTTGTAGATGGAGTTATGATACAATATAGCCACACTGTCATGAGTGCATAGGGAGTATAGTAAGGGGCTGAGTACACAGCATTCCAGGTCACTGTGTTGAGGATTGTCATAGAGGCACTGTTGTTGCTCATTCTCACCGATTGCAGTCTTTGGATCAGGAAGTCGAGAATTCAACTTCAGAGGGTGGAACAGAGACCTAGGCTTCAGAGTTTGGAGATTGGTTTTGTTGGAATTATGGTGTTGGAGACAGAGCTGTAGTCAATAAGTAGGAGACTAATGTAGGTATCCTTGTTATCCTTGATGTTCCAGGGATGAGTGTAGGGTCATGGAGATGGTGTCGCTGTGGACCTGTTGCGACAGTCGGCAAATTGTAAGGGGTCAGGGCAGGCTGGGAGGCTAGAGTTGATGTGGGCAATGACTAACCTCAATAAGCACTTCATAATTATGGAGGTCAGAGCCATTGGGCAGTGGTCATTGAGGCAGGCGGCATGAGTTTTCTTTGGTACCAGGATGATGGTGGTCTTCTTGAAACAAGTGGGGACTTCAGTAGTAATAGGAGGTTAAAGATGTCAGCGAATACTCCCACCGGCTGGTACATGCAGGACCTGAGTGCACGGCCTGGACTGCATCTGGGCAAGTTGCCCTCTGTGGGTTCACTCTCCAAAAGGCCAATCCGATGTCTGCAGCGGACCCTGAGGGGGCAGGTGCATCTGAGGCTGTTGATGATGGTGACACTGTTTCATTGACCTTCTGTTCAAAACGAGTGTAAAATGCATTGAGCGCATCAGGGAGGGATGTATTTTTGTCTGCTATTCTGTTCTGCTTCGCTTTGTTGCCGATAATGTTGTATAGGCTTTGCCACAAATGGCGGGAGTCTGTGTGGTTAGTTTGGGTCTCTAGCTTAGTCCGGTACTGCCCCTTGATGTCTCTAACGGCCTTTCAGAGGTGGTATCTGGATTTCCTGGATCAGGGTCATCTGACTTGAATGCCTCAGAAGTCAGATTCGTTGTCAGCGTGAAATAGCTGACCCACTGTGAGTGCAGATTGGAAAATTGCAGGTGCACTGCCTTTAATTTTCCAATAGAGTCCTGTTTGAATTGCTGACCCGCTGTCAGCTGATTGCTGACTTGGTTACCGGGAACAGCTCTGTTTCATAGCAGGAGAGAGACGAGTGTTAAAACCTGGAATGTCAATGCTGTCTTTCAGTCTCCCTCTCTCTTTCTCAGCTTGGCTATAAAACCCAGAATGAGTCCACTTACATTTTTGGTCAAATTTTCAAATTCTTGCATGTTCCCTTTCTTTTAACATCAAATTTCCTACTGTTTTTAATGTCTTCATTGTTGATGGCCCCTCATTTCACCTGGAATGAGGCAAGTTTCTTGTAAGCTGTCCAGCTGGATGACATGATCTCCTGCACTCCCTATTGAGCTGTCTTCACTCACCCTGCTTGAAAAGACTAGATAAACACTTTTCTTTCTATTTTGGCTTTGATTTTCTAGTCTATTTCTAATTTTCAAACTTTGCTACCTGCTTGGCGTCTAGTGCTTTGCAATGTTAATGTAAAACACTTTAGGATGTGTCTCTACAGAAGGATGGTTACAGAATTGCAAATTATTTTCTTTTCTAATCTTCATTAAGAGTTGGATTTTGCACTCCCCACAGGCAGATCGGAAGATATGTTGAGAACAGTCTGCCCTGACCTATCTGAAATGTTATAGGACCAGGGCAGATGCCCAATGGCCTGCCCTCCCTTGTTCCCACTGCTACTGCAATCCACCATGGGGAACTGGTTGATGCCATTTGAGGATGCCATCCAGTTTTGATAGCATAAGCTGGTGTAGGCAAAGGGGAGAAGCTGGGTGCATTGGAACCACACCATCTCCTGTAAATCAGTCCTGCTGGCCACTCTTCTGAGAACCCTGACATGGGAATTAACTGAGACCTTTGGCTTGGTGGAACTGCCCTATATTGCCACTCCTAGAACTAATTAGCTGGCAGCCCTTGAAGACAGGAGTCTTCCTGAGAACGGGGTACCACTTGCTCTTCAGAGTAGTTGACAGCTCCCGATATTAATTTGCTCTGTGTATGCTATTGGAGTATTGAGGTTTAATTTAACAGGGAAGAGGGATTTGTAGGGATGGAGGAGTCCATAAAATCCTGCCCATATAGGTATCTAACTAATCCAAATACTAACAATACCACGAATAAGCATATCAAACTAATATAAGCATCACTGAAACTGATTACTGAAATCTGTACATTTTTCTGGCTGGTCTTTCAAACTCTTTGATGGTGATTACATGGATTGAAGTATAGATCATCACCTCCTGGATAAGCCTGCAGGTGAGAGCATCCTTTAAGCAAGTAAGCTGTAGCGTAGTCAAATTCCCTGTCTTCCAATAGAATTAGGTTCAGGCCAGGAAAGCTATAGGTAAGCTTCTCTCCCCAACATCTATGGATGCCCTTAAACATCATTTAAGGATCACTTACAGGCCTTAGCTCACCATCACTTGGGTAAACCCAGCTGCAGGTGAGTCTGTAACCACATATCTGCTACACTGAGGTCAGTTTGTTACTCATGACTGAGTTTGAGGGTGGTGTCCCTTGGTCAAAAGCAATCAGTGCTGGAGCAAAGAACTGAGCTTCTGGCATGAGGACATCTGCCAGCATAAAGTATCACCTTTTTTTAAACTGACCCTTTGTACCCTTTACCAGCAATCCCCAACCTGAGAAACCTGCCTCACAACGTCAAATAGCTTTGCCTTAGGTCCTCTGTCATCCTGGGACTCCTGGGTCTTTCATCTGGCAACAGCCATGACCATTTGTACTAAGCACAAGACCTGCTGGCCCCTGATTTGCTGATAGTGTTCACAAGGTAGGATGTCTCAACCAGGGGACCAGCTTCACTGGTGTCCATGCCACTGCCTGGTTGGTGCGAGGTACAGAAGGACTTGCTGGAATGAGGCAAGTTTCTTGTAAGCTGTCCAGCTGGATGACATGATCATCGACACTTAAGGAAGGTTTTGTGTGAAGATTGTGTCTTTGGAAGGTGTCTCCAGAACCCAACATTTCAAAATGAAGCTAAGTGAGTTGGGAAGCCTATTAAGTTTCTTGTTAATGGGCTGGGGACAGCATGCATGCAATTTTAAAGCTGTAAATCAGTGAGTCCAAACAGTCTGATGCACATACTGGATATTTGTTGGGTGCAAAAAGTTAGGTGAAGAATGTTTGGGTGTCTGAGAACCTAGATCAATTGTTTGATTTCCCCTTATGTTTGACTCTTGCTTTTTAATTATTTTTCATGTGCTTTGAGGTGTCTGGTTCTCTGAGGTGCTGCCTGTTCTCCTCTGGCAGGCTCTCTCATGGCTACTGTCTTCCTTTTCTGCACACAACCTCACCTGAGATATCAGCTGATTAGTGAACAGAGAAAAGTGTGGCGAGAGCAATTTAGCATACATCATATTTTAGGCTGATGAAGCTGCCTGCAGAAGAGTCAAATGATAGCCTCATAACATCAAGTAAATTGAGATCCAGGCTATTACTTTAACATGAAGCTACGTAGCACTTGCTGGAATAAGGCAATGTGGGCCTTTCCAGTTGAGTTTAATATTCTGCTGTGCAGTCCCAAGAAGAGTAGGAGCTCCTGCAGATTCCACATGGAAAATATAGACTTCCTGTGCCGAAGTTCCCGCTCTTCATAACAGATCACCTGTCTGCCTCTATGGCTCACCATTACTTTAGACCCAGTTAGAGAACTGCAGTGAGCTGTTAGTCAATCTACTGCTTCCCACCACATGATTACAACACTTAACCTCCTACTGCCCTTCCTCACAGGCTTACCACACAATAGATTGTTTTCTCACTTGGGAAGTAAAATTTCCAAAATATTTTAAGATAAAAATTGTTAAAAATTGATTGTTTTAAGATATTTTTAACTTGTTCTGGAATGTGGATTTATTGCCTATTTCTAATTGTCCTGAAAAAGGTTCTGGTGAGCTATTATCTTAAACCATTGCTGTCCTTGACATTAAGAACACCCACAGTGCTGTTTGGAAGAAACTCCTGTAAAATGACCTCGTGGCAATGAAGGAACAGCAATATACTTTAAAGTTAAAGTTACTTGGAAGGGAAGTTGAAGGTAGCGGTGTTCCCTGTATCTGCTGCTCTTGTCCTTTTTGGTAGTAGAGGTCATGTCGTTGGAAAGTGCACTCCAAGGAGACTTGGTGAGTTAACGCAGTGCAACATGTAGATGGTATGCATTGCTGCCCCTGTGCATCAGTAGTGAAGCTAGCGAAAGTTTAAGGTGATGGATGAAGTGCCAATCAAGCAGACTGCTTTGTCCTGGATTGTGTCAAACCTCTTGAGTGTTGTTGGAGCTGCATTCATCCAGGCAATTGGAGAGAATTTCATCACATTCCTCAATTATGCCTCATGGATTGCAGGCAGGAAATGGGGAGAGAAGACAAGAGTTACTCACTGCATCCCAGCATCTGATTTGCTGTTGTAGCAACAGTTTTTCTGTGGTTGGTCTGGTTAAGTTTCTATTTAATGGCAATTCTCAGGATGTTGATGACAGCACAACTAAATTTGGGATTTTTAAAACTATAATACGTAGGCTTGTTTCCGAATAGTAACATCTAGAGTGAAAATATAACTTGTGTTAGACTCTGGCAGGAATTAAATGGCCAGTTTAAGTGAAAACATTTAATGTGTGTCTGTGTCTTACTCTTAATCAAGCTAGACAAATTTAGCTTCCAAATTGTATTATTTATTTCCTAGTTTGTCATTGCATGCAGTGTGGAGTCATTTTCGTTAAGTTTAATTATTCATTTTGTCTCTGTATTTAAATCCTTGAATCTTTTTTCCCAATTTTATTAAATTATTGATTGTTTAAATAAAAATGAGTGACTCATTCGTTCCAGAAGTTTAGAGATGACGTAAAGCCATTACATTACCTTGACAGTCAAGTATGCGATGTGAAATGGCAATTTTTTTTGTCTAGCAGCATTGTCTGTAAGTGCCATTTTAGTTTTTAAAAGTTACTTTTTATTTGTCATTCTTTCATGGTTGGTAGGCATTCCTAACAAGGTCAACATTCATTGCCCACCCCTAATATCTCTTATGAGCCAGCATCTTGAACTGCTAGAATCTATGTGTTATGATATGGTCAACTAAGTCTATAGTTAGAAACATTCCTTGTTGCAAGGCCATCATCAACAAGAATCTTGTGAATGATTTGCTGACCCTTCACTTGTGGTGATGTCAATACATTCTGACATACCACTATGATGTGCTTGTCCTTGCTATAGAGCCCGAGTGAGTCATTCTCGGTTCTGACGTGGGTACAAAATACTTGAAAAGGAACAGTGAAATATCATAGTTACAGATGGAATGAAAACATGCAATGTGCCTTTCATGTTGAGCTATCTGTCACGATCTACTCACTAAAGTTTAGGAAAAGCTGTTCAGCCCACAATATCAGCACTGTTGAAGCAGGCTGTTAAGTATTTGAACATGTTTCTGGATCACAGCTTATGAGAAGAATAACTTTGATGGTTTAATTGTAATTTTCTCTTGAATTTTGTATCACTGCAAGAATGTTATGAGATAAATTATTGATATTTACCTTGAATTTGACACCAAAGCAGTCATTGTTACTTGATGTTATTTGTTGACATCAGACACAAATCGTGTTTTTATTCTCCTGTAACTCAGGTAGCAGCAGGGAGTGGGAAAGGGGGTTTGTGGGTGTTGGAAGGGCAGAATTTTCAAACAAACGAAACAGGTAAGATTGGGTTGGGTGCGGGAAAATCTTAAAACTTAGAATCCCAATTTAAATTTCGCACCAACCCATCCACTTCCGTCATTTTAAAAATGTCTTCTTTAATGGCTGTGGATTTCACTAGTAAGATCAACATTTGTTGTCCACCCTTGAACTGAGTGGCTCTGTCCCGTTGGAGGGCATTAAGAGTCAACAGCTTTGCTTTTCTGGAGTCATATGTACGTCAGGCTTGGTAAGGCTGGCAAATTTCCTTCCCTAGGGACATTAATGAACCAGACAGATTTTTTATGGCAATTCATGGTAGTTCAAAGGTCAATCATTGAGGTTAGCTTTATATTCCAGATTCGGTCATTAACTTCAGAGCACACCACATTCTGTGGTGGGATTTAAACCCATGCCCCTCCACAGCATTAGCAGGTTTTTCTGGATTACTGCTGTTGCTCTCAAGTAAAATTAGATGGTTGACCTATACATTCTGAGGAGGTCATTTGTCACTTCAAAAATGACTAAGAATCTGCGACTGGAATTGCTATCTAGCCTCTCAATGTCAAATGTTTACTGAGCCTAACCCAGCTGAGGACTACCCAAAGCCAGGAGGTGATCTACCACTGGACCCAGTGCATTTACTTTTGCCTGAAAACACCTCTCAATCTGGTACAGTCATTCTCAATTTTCCAAACAAGAGAAAAGAACAGCTTTCCAAACTCAGATTGTCTTCCCAGCACCATGCAGACTTTTGACCCACTTCCATTCCCTTGGCCTTTGATCACATTAGTGGGCCTCCAAACCTCCTGCAGCTTGTGGGATCAACCCTCCTTCCCCATCCACTGGAATTGACCTCCCTTCTCCACACTGATTGATCCATCTCCTTTTACGTGGGATCAAACACCCCATGGCACCCCTCATCCCTTTATTAACACCTGCCTTTCACTGCTTCGACATAGGGTCAGAAGTAGAATTTAGCCCATTGAGTTTGCTTTGCCATTCAATGAGACTAAGACTTATCTGATAATCCTCCACTTCCTGCCTTTTCCCATAACCCTTGACTCCCTTACTGGCTTAAAATCATGTCTATCTCAGCCTTGAGTATACTTAATAATTAATCACAACAGTTTTCTGCAGTGAAAATTCTACAGAGTCAAAATGTCTGAGAGAAGAAATTGCTCCTCATCTCTGTCTTAAATGTGTGACTCTTTATTCTGAGATCCGCCCTCTGGTCCTAGACTCCTTCCCGAGAGGAAACAACCTTTCTGGACCCAGCTTGTCAAGTCCTCTAAGAATCTTAACAAAAAGCAAAGACCTGCAGGTGCTGGAAATATGAAACAAAAAACAGGAATCGCTGGAGAGATTCAGCAAGTCTGGCGGCATCTGTGGAGAGAAAGCACAGTCAATGTTTCGGGTCTAGTGACCGTTCTTCAGACAAATCTTCCTGCCTATTATGGAAGGTCAGTTGGATAGTTGTGTAAAGCCGTGCCACTGTGTGTTCTGAAGAAGGGTCATTAGACTCAAAATGCTTCTGTTTTTGTCTCTAAAAATCTTGTACATTTCAATCAGGTTGCCTCTCACTCTTGTATATTCCAACATGTACATTTTCATTGTACACACGTACAATCTACTCAACCTCTCCTCGTAGGACAGTCCCCATGTACCTTTATATCAGCCAAGTGCACCTTCTCCAGGCTGCATCCAAGGCTAGTAAATCTTTCGTAGATAAGGGGACTGAAACAGGTCACAATATTCCAGCTGTGATCTGACAAGTACTGTGTATGATTTTAGCAAAACCTATCGACTTTTATACTCCATTATTTTTTCCTAATTGACCCACCTCATCATCTCAAATGGATGGAACTCCCTTCCTTTCCACTTCTTTCTACCAACAACCCCTTTTTGTTTTACTGAAATGCTTAAAAAGGTGGAAATTTACAAACAAGAAGTAATGGCCGACTTGAAAGTATGCTGACCTGCGGGCAACTTTTTGAGATCTAAAGCTTCCTTGCCAAATGGTTTGCATAACTGAAAAAGGTTTTGGGATATTCATACCAGAATATTGTTTTCTGATAATGGCTAACTGAAGTACTAAATGAGCATTTGTAATGCAAATGTAATGCAAAGAATGGTTTCTATTTGTTCACAATGTCTCCCGTGCACTTTGGCTGAGGTGGCAGCTTTAAGATACATTCTGAACTGTGTAGTGCACGGAGTCCTCTCACAGAGTGACATTGCTTTAGACAGCTCTCCAGTTGAGCTTCCACAATAGACAGGAAGATTTTCCAATTCTGCGGTTGCAGCAGAACACAGGTCACAGAGAAAGAAACACTCTTTAGTGCTGAAAGTTCTTGAAAGCATTTCTAACTGTAATTAAAAACCAAAAGAACTGCGGATGCTGTAAATCAGGAACAAAAACAAAGTTGCTGGAAAAGCTCAGCAGGTCTGGCAGCATCTATGGAGGAGAAAACAGAATTAACGTTTCGGGTCCGGTGACCCTTCCTCCGAACGGTCTAAGCTATAGTCTAAGCTATAATTCCTCAGTCTAAACTATAATTGTTAATGCTATTGTGACACATAATGCCTTTCTTCAAATGATTTCTTTCTGCATTTATATTAAACACTTGAATTTTTAGACTCTAGTCATCAGTAAAGTTCATCATGGCTGCTGAAAGACGGTATATAATTAAACATTTGACAAAGTGACCTTGCAGTGGTTGCTTTCTCTACATCTCTGGTAAACCATTTTAAATTGGTTTATATTAAGCCAAGCAGATATATGATAGAGATAAAAGGTACTGCAGATGCTGGAGAATCCGAGATAACAAGGTATGGGGCTGGATGAACACAGCAGGCCAAGCAGCATCATAGGAGCAGGAAAGCTTGACGTTTCGGGCCTAGACCCTTCATCAGATGTGAGCAACGGTAATTACTTTTTCTAATGGTACTTTTAAGGTGCGATATCCAATGGACGTGCATTAAATGTGAACCTTATGGCAAAATTATTACGTATATAATTTTAAGTATTGAACAAAACCTGCATTTGACTCAAATCTGACACCAGGTGTTCTTGAATAAGTACGGAAAATGCTAGAGAAACTCAGCAGATCTGGTAGCATCTGTGGCAAGAGAAACAAAGTTAACTTTTTGAGTCTGTTAGGACTCTTGCATTTGCTTTTATTTGCCCAAAATTATTCAGCTTCCATCTCAGTTGGCCAGTCCAAATATGTCAGCAAATACCAACATGGTAAAGCGATAATGTAGGATAATATGTATGCTAAAGAACATGCTATACACGTGATCCCACAACCAATAGTTTAGATCAAAGCTCTGCAGTCCTGTCATTTCCAGTCATGAAGGCTGGAGGACAATTAAACACGTAACCAGAGGAGACTCTGCAACTATTCAGTTCTTGATGCTGCAGGAGCCCAGCAACTCTGTACAGAAGAAAAGGCAGAACAATCATGACAATCTTCAACCACCAATGTTCAGTTTGGGTCCCACCATTCCACTTAGCTCCTGATTTTAACACAGATTTGGTATAAATACGTGAGAGTGATCATCCTTGACATCAAGGCAACAATTAACTGAGTATGGTATCACAAGCTCACGCAAGGTTGAAATCAATGGTATCAGGAAGGGAACTCTACACTGATTGGAATCACACCAGCGTAAAGGAAGATGGTTGTATTCATTGGAGTCAGTTATCCTGGACCCAGGACATTGCTGCATGATATCAACAGGTTAGTGTCTTGGATCCAATCATCTTCAGCTGATTTATCAATAACCTACCTTCCATCATAAGGAGGCAGGGATGATCACTGATATCTGCAATGTTCATCACTATTCATGACACCTCATGTACCAAAAATGTCTATGGCAATGTGCAGCAAGACCCAAATAATGTTTATGTTTAAGCTGATTGCTCATGTGAGCATTCATCTCCCACAGGCATCATGCAAAGCCCATCTCCAACACGAGAAACTCTAATCTCCTTACCTTGGCTGACATTCAACCCTATTCCCATCACCGAATCCCCCAATATACATGCACTGAGGATTGAACCAATCAGATAAATATTGCAGCTACAATAGCATTTCAAAGGCTGGGAATTCTGCAGAGAGTTACTCATCTCCTATCTCCCCAAAGCCTGTCCTTATTCTATAAGCCACAAGTCAGTGATGTGATGGAATACTCCCTACTTGCCTGGATGAACACAGCTTCAAAAACGCTCAAGAAGTTTGACACCATCAAGAAAAAGTAGCCTGCTGATTGGCATCCCATCTACCATCTGAAACATTAAATCTCTTCTGCACTGTTGCACATTGGCCAGTAGTATGTGCAAGACGCTTTGCAATAGTTCACCAGGCTGCTTGTGACAGCAGTTCCCTTCCACACACCTCTACTTCTTTGAAGGATAAGGGTTGCAGATCTATAGGAACACCACCGCTAGTAAGTTTTCCGACCTTGTAAGTCTTGCCAACAATTCTCATATTGTATGAAAGGTATTGCTTTAAATCAGCCATACAAATTTTTACCAATTCTACATTAACACAAAATAGTTTACAGCACAGCTTGAAGCACAAAGTTGAGAGATAACACAATGCTGAGCTGGAGGAACACAGCAGGCCGAAGAAGGGTCCTGATCCGAAACAAGAACTTTCCTGCTCCTCTGATGCTGGCTGGCATGCTGTGTTTCTCCGGCTCCACACTGTATTATCTCAGACTCCAGCATTGGCAGTTCTTACTACCTTTGAAGCACAAAGTCCTTTGCATCTCTATTGATCTACTCCTAACTAATACTAGAAGGTGAAAAAATCATTCCAGTTGATGCAAAATTGAAACAGATTTTCTCTTTCAAAAAAAATATGTGCACCATGTCAATTATCTACATGCATACCACAACATTCAATCACCAATGATCCGATTGGTAAATGATATCCTAGTCTGGTACTTTGCTATACAAATTTGACAGGCATCTGACTTCATTTTCAGAGATAGTAGGTACTGCAGATGCTGGAGAATCTGAGATAAAAAGGTGTAGAGCTGGATGAACACAGCAGGCCAAGCAGCATCAGAGCAGCAGGAAAGCTGACTTTTTGGGCCTAGACCCTTCTTCAGAAATGGGAGGAGGAGAAGCGGATTCTGAAATAAATAGGGAGAGAGGGGTAGGCAGATAGAAGATGGATAAAGGAGAGGATAGGTGGAGAGAAGACAGACAGATCAAAGAGGCGGGGGTGGACCCAGTAAAGGTGAGTGTAGGTGGGGAGTTAGGGAGGGGAAAGGTCAGTCCAGGGAGGACGGACAGGTCAAGGGGGTGGGATGAGGTTAGTAAGTAGGAGATGGGGGTGAGGCTTGAGGTAGGACCCCTCCCTAACTCCCCACCGACACTCACCTTTACTGGCTCCACCCCCGCCTCTGTGACCTGTCTATCTCCTCTCCACCTCTCTTCTCCTTTATCCGTCTTCTATCCGCCTCCCCACTCTCCCTATTTATTTCAGAATCCCCTTCCCCTCCCCCATTTCTGAAGAAAGGTCTAGGCCCGAAATGTCAGCTTTCCTGCTCCTCTGATGCTGCTTGGCCTGCTGTGTTCATCCAGTTCTACACCTTGTTATTTCAGACTTCTTTTCCAGGCTGCAATGAATTAGCTGATCTCAAATGAAGTTGGTACAATTGGACTCAGGTCCTCAGGTGGGGGAGGTCTAAAATCTTGCAAGTTCCTGGTCTGATCAGTCATTAGATACATAGTGAATGTTGAGTAAGAACAGTATCAGCGTCAGATGTCATTCCATGCCTAACTCATGCACTCCACTCCCGAATCTCTACTCCATAGTGGATCAACAGTGGCAGATTTCAACTTATATCTGGATAGTAAAAATGCCAGAGTTGATCACCTGCCTTTCACTGTCCAATGTCCAATCTTTGTTCCATTGTTTCCAACATATAACATGTCAGTAGATACTGAAAAGTAGAATTGGGGATGCATTGAAGGTGGTGACATGTGTATGATCCTCTCCAACTGATTACTTGCCAGACAGCAAGGATCAAAATTGCTTGCAAAATCTTCAAATGATTGCTAGAAAATGTAAAACCAAAATATGAAGTGTATACAGTTTTTAAAAAATCATGTTGTCTCTGGCTGAACATCCTGGAAAACTCTGCGTCCATGAAAATTAGAGATTGATTTACAATTTATTAATTTGATGTGAAATTGTCATAGACGAGATACTGCAATTTTAATTAGGAAATAACCAATCTGTGATTTATTTCTCTGTCTGCTTGTTTTCCCCTATTTTTTCCTGTTGCTGCTGACGTTTCGATGCTCATTAATGAGACTGCAATCCCAGCACTGTTCCAGCATTTGAACTACAGATGTTAATTAGTAAAATCAATATAGCTGTACCAGAGATTGAAGTGAAGCATAAGATACACATCTAGAACACCATAACAGGGTTTTTGCAGCAGTTTAAATGTTTGTATATCCCCAGGTGGATCAGTGAATAAATCCATTGCTAGCCCCTATACAAGTCAGAAAGGTTCCTAATCTCTGTTTGGATCCCAATTTCAGCAGGAGCAGAAATAGAGGAGTTCATTATTTTCTTCAGGCTAGAAAAATAGTATTCAGTTCGGAATGTTTGCATACATGTAGATGAATGAGCTCTGGTGGTGTCATTGGTCTAAATTTTCACTCCCAAAAATGAGTGAGTTGGGGTCACTTTAGAAGTAAAATACAAGCGATCTGGAACAGAAACTGAATGCATGTCAAACTGTCCACTCCAGTTTACCAAGAATGAGACAAGAGGTGACAACACCCGTCAGTCTTGTACAAGTTTTGCTTCCAGACTAAAAGCTAGTCTACCATGTCCTAGTATTCACTATCCGGGAGAGTACACAAAGAATGACTGCTAGGATGAGGTGGTCGCTGGTGATCCTGAAAACACATCACAGCATTTAATTACATTTCAATGCTGCTATGTTTCTGGTACCTGGCAGTTTGGAGAACAAAACAGTTGGCAAAGTGTCTTCATGTGATGTCCTTCAGGATAGTAAATCCACTGTCCTTACTTAGTCTGGTTTATATGGAAGTTCATATAAACCAAACAGCCATGCGATTGACGCAATTGATCTATGAAAAGGCCTAGCATACACTCAGTCATTTCAAGAAGAAACAGGATGCAAATTCCAAATGGACCACCTGGCATTGAACAGGCAAATGTACAAATTAGGACCAGGTGAAAGTCTTTCAGCCTCTTGAACCTACTGCACGGTTCAATGATATCGTTAAGAATTGGATAATGTCCTCAACTCTACATTCCTGTATTCTTCCAAAAAGACTTTCACTCCTTATTAGGTAAAGGTCTATTTCTGTCTGCCTTAGAAATATTGAATCACTCTGCTTTCACTGCTTTGAGGGAAAGATAGCTCCAAAGGCTTATGATCCACTGAGAGAACTAAACAAAGCTCCTTATCTCTCTCCTACATAGAAGACCTCATATTTTTAAACTGTGTACACTAATCAATTCTGTCTCACAAGGGGAACACCCATTTTACACTCAACCTGTCATATCCTTTCAGGATCTTATATTAGCAATAAGATCACTCCTTATTCTTCTACTCTCCAATGGATACAGGCCCAGTCTGTCTAACCTTTCCTCATAAAATAGCATTCCCATTCCATGATTAGTCAAGTGATCCTTCCCTGACAAGCTTTTAATGCACTTATATCCTTTCTCAAAAAAGGAGACCAAACCCGTAGCAGTACTCTAGATGTAGTCTCACCAGTGCATTGCGCGATGTCACATAGGTGTCAGGATCTGAAAGAATTAATGCTGAGGAAAACTTTAAGTACTACTGACTATGATATTAACAGATGAACATTGTTGGAAGAACAGCTTTGGATCTCAAAGGTGATAAACCTACTATCTAAGTTTCCCTCATAGTCTCAATAACAATAGGTGGAATTGTATAGGGGCCAAATGATGTAGGCATTGGCAAGATTTGTGGCAGAATCAGATAGGAAGTCTGGCAAGGCCCATCTCAATGTCACATGTATTTCATTCTATATTTTATGCTTTTCGCCAAACGTACCCCTCATCCACAAGTATTGACACCCAGCATTTGTCAATCTTTCATGGCAATTAGGGCACCTCTCCAAAACACTTTCAGGCCATTTAGGAGGCTCACAGTAACATCACAGGACATGCTGGGTAATAGGCAAATAGACTTTGTGCACAGGGATAGGCAGTCAGTTTATGGATTGAACCAGGCTGCATCCTCATGCAACTTGCTTGACTTGCCTTACTGTGCCATGCCTGTTAGTGCATTGGCACCTCAACTACAGCCAAAGGCTAACTGTACTGCTGGATTGATGTGTTGTTCTGTGCAGACACACAGACAGATTACTTGTCAAGCTTTACAGTAAAGACCTGTGTGGGTCAGGGAAACATCTTGATTGACCGAGATGTCAGCTGCCTGCACGGCAAACAAGCTGAATGTTTGTTCAACAAGTGGTCGTTTTGGCAGCTTGGTGGGGCCTAGATCTGAGTTCAGTCAAAGGCTGGGGAGGCCTTTTTGAGTCTAAGGTCCTGTACAGTCAGTCAGGGGCACAGTCTACAATCAGTCCAGGGGCTTGGCCTTAGGATCTTGTCTGATTGGGATGCTCACTGACATGAGGATTTCCATCTGCAGTCCAGAGAGCAGGCCATGGTTTGTCCTATCGGGTGAGCAGCAGCAGTAGTCAGGGGAATTACATCTTGCCATTTGAGAGCTGCAAGGACATCAGTCAGCGGTCTGGTCAGTCATGTCTCAGTGCTGCTCGTCAAAGTAGGTCAGAGGTCTTGGGGACCTGTCTGTAATTCTTTAAAGATGGTGCAAGGAGGAGTAGGAGGAAGTGTGGAGTAGTCACTGCCAAGATGAGGATGAGACAAGGCTGGGGGGAAAGCATAGGCCTTTGTGGAGTTGGGAGCAAGGACTATGATGGAAGATAATTGAGGGTAATTAGGAGTATGTGGGTCAGTATGAGAGAACAGTGAATGCTGTCGTAAGTTACTATACCAATGCTGGCTTATGGTTAGCATAAAAAGCTACCAACAATCCTCCTCTCTAATTATTTTAGTCAAACTATTCACACATGCTGTGATCGCATCCAGGGTGGGTGAGATGTGAACTCAAACCTTCTAGTCCAGAGGTAGGATCAGTACCACTGCACCATACGACCCAATCTACCTTGCTATGCTGAATGTAAAAGCCTGTTTTATTAACAGTAATAAAGGATAAGCTGTTGCCATTGGATATTGTCGAGGTTTTGGTGCCTTTGTACATGGACTGTATATTCAGAGTCTGAGGAGTCGTGAGTGGTGCTAAACATTGCACAGTTATCAGCGAACATTCCCATTTCTGACCTTATGCTGGAGAGAAAGCCTTTGAAAAAGCAACTGAAGGTTGTTGGACCTGGAACACTACCCTGAGGAACTCTTGCAGACATGCCACTGGACTAAGATAAATGACATTTAATAGCTACTACCATCTTCCTTTGTATGACTGCAACCAGGTTTTCCTGATTTCCATTGACTGTGATTTTGCAGGAACACCTCTTGGTCAATTACTGCTTTGATGTCAAGGGCAGTCACTTTCACATCACCTCTGGAGATATAAAAGGTACTGCAGATGCTGGAGAATCCGAGATAACAAGCATGGGGCTGGATGAACACAGCAGGTCAAGC
>JAHRHZ010000074.1:5092184-5145499 GCA_024137785.1 Ginglymostoma cirratum | reverse complement strand
ACAAGCTTCAAAATCTCCCCTCCCCCAACCGCATCCCAAAACCAGCCCAGCTCATCCCCGCCTCCCTAACCTGTTTTTCCTCTCACCTATGCCCTCCTCCCACCTCAAGCCCCACCCCCATCTCCTATCTCCTAACATCATCCCGCCCCCTTGACCTGTCCGTCCTCCCTGGACTGACCTATCTCCTCCCTATCCCCCTACCTACACTCACCTTTACTGGCTCCATCCCCGCCTCTTCGACTTGTCTGCCTCCTCTCCACCTATCCTCTCCTCTATCCATCCTCTATCCGCCTCCCCCTCTCTCCCTATTTATTTCAGAACCCTCTTCCCCTCCCCTATTTCTGATGAAGGGTTTAGGCCCGAAAAGTCAAGTTTTCCTGCTCCTATGATGCTGCTTGACCTGCTGTGTTCATCCAGCCCCATGCTTGTTATCTCGGATTCTCCAGCATCTGCAGTACCTTTTATCTCTATCATTATAACAATTGGGTGGAAGGGATTCTGCAGTTCACACTTTGGTTGCAAATGCCAAGAAGTTATAAAGCCTTTGCTTTGAGTCCATAAATACTAAACTTCTTTTTCATTGGGATTAAGAACTTGAATGAGATGTCTGATTTTATAAGCATAAATTGGTTGAACAAATTTACAGGGATCGAATTAATTTTTAAGAATAACTTCTGTAAAAAAAATTTTTGTAACAGGCATTTAGAGCTTTGTCTTTCTTTAGCCGATCAGGCCTTCTACTATCTGTCCAAGATGATTGTAGGGTTCGTGAGTGGGTAGTTTAAAAGTAAATATCTGCAGGGCTATGAGGAAAGAGCAAGGGCGTGAAACTAATTCCACAGTTCTTACGATAACCGTCGCCAGCATGAATGCTTGGATGACCTTGTTCTATGCCAAAAGATTGCTTCATTCTGTAAGTGATGTTTGTGGGCCCGCCTAAAAAACCTCTTATTGTCGTGAAACCTTATTGTCATCGCCAGCTAGAACAGAGTCATGGCCACAGCAGTTGGTAATACTTAAGGAAACATCATACAAGGAAGTGCAAACCTTACTCCCTTTTCTTCCATATTGCTTTTGATTCACCACCCATGATCTACATGAAAAGTTGTCAATCCTTTTGTCAGTCACGTGTGCTCCCCTTACAGTCAAAGCTAACACCTGACCTTCTCTTGAGCATGCATTGTGTGCATGAGTCCACAGTAACTCACACAAAGCCAGGGTCAGGCAGTCCAAACCATCATCCTCACTTCAAAAATAAAAACTCATACCTCGTTATTAACTCATTCTCATACCCCCACCATGGGTTTATTGCACAATCTCCATTTGGACCCATCCACCACTTGAGCCTATGTAAATCAAGGCCAGTTTATTTTAAGGCCTTTGACTTCCTGTAGCTTGCCAGCTAAATTCAGATAAAGCCTAAATCTGCAAGTAGTTAGAGCTTCTTGAGAAAAGTTTCAGGACAGCACTGTGGAATTTATGCCTGTCAGAGAGCAAGTTAAAAATCTCCCCAGCATTCCTGAACTGTGTTACTTTTCGAAAATGGGTGACCGACCAAAAAACTCACATCAACTATTTTCTCTTTTTGATTGCTCTCGGTTGTAAATAGAAAAGTTGCCCTGAGATGTGCTACCTTATGTAAGTGCAGGAAATAAGCAAATTGCTGTAATGACATAGTTTACAAAGTTTGTGCTCAATAAGGGAATGGTAGCATTGTGATGATGCTGCTGGCTTAAGTAATTCAGACACCTGGGCTAATGATCTGGCGAATTTCAAATTCCCTCTACAGCAGCCAGGGTATTTAAATTCAATTAATATAAAATCCACAATAAAAACCTAATAGAAAGCTACCAGGTTGTCATTAAAAAATCATCGACTCTAATATTCTTTAGGGAATGGAATCTATAAGTCGTTGCTCATTCTGTTCTACATGTAATTCCAAAACCACACTAATTCTTTGAAATAGTCTTAGAAGCTATCTGTAATGGGAGATAACTGCTGGTCATATTTATGTGTAATATGCTGGTGCAGGTTTCTGATTGGTCACCTTGGATGACACAACACACACCTTGAATGTGTAATTTGATCCAATTAATATTTTGCAAACAAACAGGCTACAGTGATTACAGTGTTCCTGTGATTATATGATACATGATGACTGAATAAGGTGTAAATCATGTGAGAATGGTGATATGGTGAAATGCACAGTGTGGAAATGTCATTAGCTTTGTGAAACTGTTATTAATTATTGTCATCTTTAGCTGGCAAAGTAAAATACTTTACATGCTAATTAGCAGGTTGTTTACTTCTGCAAAGCTTTTCCTTCCTTTGTGGAAGGAATATAAATCTTTTTATCTGAATGTAAGGGCAAAAGTCAAGGTTATGGCTACAAGGTAGCAGCAGGCCTGTAATTGGAGATAGAAACTAACAAGTCCAAGTGCTCTATGGCCTCTAAATTTTAGAGCTGCTAATGCAGCAGAAAGCTATTAAGGACTCACTAGCCAATAAATCATTGAGAGCATATGTGGAAGCTACATATATGTGAGTAGGTATTCACTTAGCAGGTTTGTGGGATAACGACATGGTGCGTGACTAAATTTCAACTCTTTCGAAACTAACGCTGATGTTATGGGCTAAAGGATCTCCTATTGTGTGTAATGTTCTACTATTCACCGTAGTTGCAGTTGGAACCAGTTGACGACTCCCTTGCCTCTGAGTCAGAAAAAAATTGAGATCAAGCCTCATTTAAGCCTAAAAATCAAGCCTGATGCTCCAATGTGAGAAAGTGCTCACTCCCAGAGGTGTTGTAATTTAGATGAGATGTTAAACTGAGAATCCACTTGAATGCGTGAAAAGGTTCCTTGGGCACAATTGTGAACAACGCGAAAGGAGCTATCCAATTTTTCTCTCCATTATTTATCCTGCAATAAACAGATTGTCTGATCATTGTTGCATTACTATTTGTGGGAGGTGGTTGAGTGTATTTTTAAAAATTTACCCGTTGTAGGTTGGCACTTCTAAATAGGCCAACCTTTGCCAATACACTAGTTGCACTTGAGAAGGTCGTGGTGAGTTGCCTTCTTGAACCAATGACATCCATTAATTGTAGGGATGGAGTTGCTGGTGTATGGATAATGGCATTTGAATTGTAAGGTAGCTGACACATGGTGATGATTCTGGGACATACATTCAAATCCCATCAATGGCTGCTAGTGGAGTTGGAATTCAATTAATACATTTGAAATATAAAGCGAGTCTTAGTAATGATGACATGAAACAATTATTGACTGATGTAAAAGCCCATCTGGCCTTTTTGAAAAGGAAATCCACCATCCTTACCTGGTCAGGCCCATATATAACTCTGCAGTAATGTGTTAAACTGCCTTCGAAAATGGCAAAGGAACTCATTCATTTTGGGAATGATTTAAAATTACTGACTTTGCTAGTAACGATCACATCCCATGAAACAATAAAACCTTCTAAAAACAAATATCCCTTAAATTCTATTTTGAGGAGATTTATAGGATTTTGACTCAGTAACAGTTAAAGAACAACAATTTATGGTGAGATAACAAGGCGTAGAGCTGGATGAACACAGCAGGCCAAGCAGCATCAGAGGAGCAGGAAAGCTGACGTTTCGGGCCTAGGCCCTTCAGAAAGTCAACTTTAGGATGTTGTTTGCCTTGGAGCATTCATAAGCCCCTTGACTGATATCAGTATCTGCCCTTGACTTAGAGTGCTGGGAGATGCCTCTTGAAGTCTATCGCTGTTGGCTTGACTGATGCCTGCTGATAACAATAACAAACATCCTTCCTTTGTGCTAGCATTGAATGGCAAGGGATGACAGACGTAATATGAGCTTGATATCTCATTCTGAGGGAGCAAAACATAAAACGACAAGGTATTGCTCTATAAGGCAGGGATGCGATGAAAATCAAGGTAGGTTCAGAGTGAGTGCTTGCTATAACAGTGAAGAACACGGAGAGGCAACCTGGTCCAGTCTATAAGACAAGTGTGTGTCCCTGAGTGTAGCGTGTCCTTGAAACACCATTACAACTTTAGTTGCCATTGTGCCTTGAGGTACAACATTGAAATACGGAAATGTTCTTTAAAGGGTCAGAGATGTGCCACAAGGGTTCTTTAAGGCCCACACATGTCAGATACCAATGTCTAGGGATGTAGGGTGTACATGGCTAGTGCCCATGGAGCGTACACTGAGATGTTGGTGTCCAGTGTCTAACATGAGAAGATTCTTTGGAGCAAGTGTGAACTGAAGTAGCTAGGTATCCTCTCTGGTTACCCTGTCGAGTTTTCTCACATTTAGCCTGTTTGATCAAGTCGAAAGCTGAATATTAATGAGGTGAGTTTGGCCATCAATGATGTCAAGGTGGACCTTCCTTTGCTTCTCATCTGATTCTCTTTCAAATCTCCCCATGGTCCTCATCACATAGTCTCACTTAAGATCTCACTTGTAAAACAGTCAAAGTGGTATTGTTGGGAGGAGCTAAAAGTTGAAATAAAAGGACCTTTGGGTTGGAAGGGAGGAAAAATATCTAAGAAGTACTTACAAGATGCGAACAAAGGGAGGGCTAATTATCTATTAAGTCCATGCACACTCTATAGCTGGAATTACACATATCATAATCAACAAAAGATGGGCTAAAGTCCACACTGGATGGTAGAATAGTTTAAATGTGGAACCAAAGAGAAAAGATGAATAAATTCAACAATTTGACTGAAAAAAAACTGGAAGCAAAAATCGGAAGTTCAATGGATGAATAGTCCCAGAGACGGGTACCAATTGTGTCCCATCTAACAGTTGGGCAACAAATCCTGAAGGGGGATATTTGGTCCGTTTGGAAGCTTACCTTTTTCTTCAAAGTCCCTGACACAACTATGATGGGAGGTCACCTTTTGGTCAATGTGTCCATTTTTACTGTCATAGCATTAAGAATAAATAACTTCATGCAGAATGAGGCTAAATCTTTCATTGTCCATAAACCTCAAATCAATCCTAAATAGGACTTGTGGCTCAGATAAACATCTGATTAAAACTGTGCAGTGGAACAAAGAACTAGTACAAGAAATTGAGAAGCTAGGAGAGCCTTACTAGCTATGACATTGCATATAATGTCAGTCAAACCCCTTGGATAAGTATGCTAACTGTATGTTCAGCAGTCACAGATATTATCTGTACTTTAGTTTGTTATTTGTATATATTATCCAGAAATTAGATTACACCACACCCCAGCCTATATTTTAGAAATCGATCTATAGTTAAAAATTAGTCTGAGAGAAGTGAATAAGAATAGCTCCTCCATAAACAGGGATACAGGGTTAACGGAAAGATTCCTGGCCGGGTGGAGGAGCAGAGGGATTTTGGGGTTCATGTCCACAGTTCCCTGAGAGCTGCCACCCAGGTGGATAGAGTTGTTAAGAAGGCGTATGGTGTGTTAGCTTTCATTAATAGAGGGATTGAGTTCAAGAGCCGTGAAGTTATGCTCCAGCTGTGCAAAAGCCTGGTTCAGCCACATCTGGAGTATTGTGTCCAGTTCTGGTCACCTCATTACAGGAAAGATGTGGAGGCGTTAGAAAAGGTTCAAAGGAGATTTACCAGGATGTTGCCTGGAATGGAGGGAAGGTCTTACGAGGAAAGGTTGAGAGAGCTGGGGCTTTTCTCTTTAGAACGACGAAGGACTAGAGGTGACTTGATAGAGGTGTACAAAATGATCAGAGGTATAGATAGAGTAGACAGCCAGAGACTTTTTCCTAGGGTGGAGTTAGCTTTTACGAGGGGACATAGTTTTAAATTGAAAGGAGGTAGATATCGGGGAGACGTCAGAGGTAGGTTCTTTACTCAGAGAGTGATAGGGGCGTAGAATGCATTGCCAGAGAGGGTAGTGGAGTCGGCCTCATTAGGGGCATTTAAGCGGCTAATAGATAGGCATATGGATGATAGTATAAGGTAGCAGTGGAGGTTAGATAGACCTTAGGTTTCGGGTAAAAGTTCAGCACAACAACGTGGGCCGAAGGGCCTGTACTGTGCTGTACTGTTCTATGTTCTATGTTCTAAACAGGGAACTGTTGGAAAATGGGGCCATTTAAAACTGAACTTTTCTAGTTCTTCCTATGCATCATGAGATCTGTTGTTACTGTAGCTAATTCTCTACCCCAAACATGAACATTTGTTTAATAGCTAAGACAAGAGGAAGGTTATAATGAGGTGAGTATGTTCCATAAGCTGACATCAAATAATTATCTGGTACAATATGTATCCTATTACCAGTGCAGTGTTCAGAAAAACACAAGATTTGTTCCCAAAAAGAATGAAAACTAACCCTCAAATGAAAGCGAGCAAATGGAGAACTGTTATTCTGACAATGTGAGTAGTTGTCTCCATGACCATTGGCTAAAAGGATTCGGACAAGTGATGATAGAGCTCCAATTATATCCCCATAATAAGCTATGTCAGCAAGTGCACATAGTCAAAAAGCAATTCCTGTAGCAGGTTAGATTTTGGAGGGAGATGGTTAGATTTTGTCCTGTTGGAGATGATCATTGCCTGAATGTTGTCCTAGTCCTACTGGAAGTGGACACAGACTGCTGCAGCATCTGACGAGTCTTGAATACATGAACATTATGTAATCACCAGTAAATATCCTTACTTCTGACGTTCTGATGGAGAGTAAGTTACTGATGAAATAGTTGAATGTGATTGGGCCTGGAACACTAACCTGAGGAAATCCTATGCCAATGCAATAGGACTGGGGTGATTGACATCTTAAAAACCACAACTATTTTCCTTTTTTGCAAGATGAAACTTCTACTAGTGGAGTGTTTTCGCATGATTGGTTGACTCGTTCCCTATATTACTAGAGTGACCATACTTCAAAAGTACATCAGTAGAGATGTTGAGACATCTGAGTTCATGAAAAGTGCTTTATAAATGCAAATACTTTTAATTTACGGATCTAAAGTAACTTTGTCATCTACTATTAAATTTGTTGATGCGCCTAATGCAACTCTGTTATCCTCTGCCATAATCTTTATGATTCCAGAATTGGTCGACTGGCTTGATGCTATCTCATTCAAGACTATAGCTGAGGTTTGTTTTTGCATCTCCTAGGACATGGCTAGATCTTCATTTCAGTCCAGTGATCTACCCAACAGCAACTAGGGTGAGGCAATGGGGTTGTATGTACGTGGGAGTATCAGTCACTTTGCCTACATGCTCTGGGCAGCATTATTTGGCTGCTGCTCTACCGTAACATTGAGGGTGAGGGACAATGATGGATTGCAAATGGTTGGCCAGATGCGGCCTTCAAAAGATGGCACAGTCACAAGCAATGCTGGTCTTTCATCGGATACATGTTGAGTGGTGAGTTGTTCTGGGAATGGCACATGGTGAGATGGAGAAGGAATCAAACGTGAGGGGCACTATGGGGTGGAGTGGGTAGTTAATGAGGCAAGTTTGATAAGCTATGGTGAGAAATCTTGCAATGAGAATCCCTCCATAAAGCTTCATACAGCTCGGATTTATGCAAAAAGTGATTCAGAGGGATTCAGCCCTTTGTTTTGCTCATGACAGATACTGTTCACTTGCTCAGTATTTCCCAGCGTCATTCAGGTTTCTACTATTTGTAGTACTTGCTTACTTATTCACAAAATAATTGTTTGTTTCACATGAAATGGGATTGCAAACCGTTTTTATTAAATAGAGTGTTCTCTGAACAATACAACAAGAAATAACCAAATTATTAATAAATAGTGACTGTATAAAATTAAATTCAAGACAATTAAGAGCTGAGATGACATATTTCTTGCACTGAGTTCATACTTTAATCAGATTCCAGTTATTATTCAAAGCTAAGCATTTCCAAAAGTGTTTTTTATTTGTTTCTTTTTGATATCTAAATGTTTGTGACTGGGAGGTCCATCACAGCTTTTGGAAAAGGTGAAGAAGGGTTGGCAACAGATTGGAAGGCCACAGAAACCTTAATTCTGTGCTACATGAGAAACTTACTATTGAGGAGACACAAGGAACCACAATCAAGTTACAGCCTCCACAGACCCAGTGTATACCTACTAGCCATAGGATCCCTACAGGGCAGATGGCGATCCTTCAGCCCACTGAGTCAGCACTGATCCTCCAGAGAACACCCCACACTATCCTATGTGCATAATCCCACATTTACCATAGTCAACCCATCTAGCCTGCACATTCCTGGACACTATGGAGCAATTTAACATGGCCAGTCCACCCAACCTGCATATCCTTGGACTGTGGAAGGAAACCAAAGAACTTGACAGAGGGAGAGCATACTAGCTCCACACTGACAGTTGCCCAAGGCTAGAATTGGACCGAGGACCCAGGTGCCTGGTGCTGTGATGCAGCAGTGCTAACCACTGTGCCACTGTGCCACCAACACTTGGCTTTCATAATATCCTTCCAGATGCCCCTCTCCAGGGATTGCTTGTTGCTCAGTCTTCCTGTGGTTTGGTTGGTGGTCAATGGCCACTAGGAATCCCTGTGCTGCCTTGTGCCCTTTCTCTGGTGAGGTGAGATTTTTGGCAGATATACTGTGAGTAACAAGTTGTTCTGGGAATGGCAAGTGGTAAAATAGGTCAGGAATTGGTTGTGAAAGGCACCATAGGTGTGGGGTGGGTAATTAATGAGACGTGCTTTGTAAGATATGGTGAGAAATATTCGGCAGGCCTCACATCAAGAAATGTACCAAAACACTCAAAGCAAGTTGCATTTAGCCAAAATAACATAAGGTTCAGTCTAACATCTCAGATGGCCAACTGAGTGATGACATTTTATCATACACTTTTAACTTTTGATATGAAATATTGTAGAAATTATTCAGGGATATATTCTCTAAGTTTGTGTTGCCAACTGTATCAAATTAAACTAAACCTTTATAACAAGGTGTGGGGCTGGATGAACACAGCAGGCCAAGCAGCATCATAGGAGCAGGAAAACTTGACGTTTCGGGCCTAGACCCTTCATCAGAAATGGGGGAGGAGAAGAGGGTTCTGAAATAATTAGGGAGAGGAGTGGGAGGCAGATAGAAGATGGATAGAGGAGAGGATAGGTGGAGAGGAGGCAGACAAGTCAAAGAGGTGGGGATGGAGCCAGTAAAGGTGAGTGTAGGTGGGGGGGTAGGCAGGAGATAGGTCAGTCAAGGGAGGACGGACAGGTCAAGGGGGCGGGATGATGTTAGTAGATAGGAGATGGGGGTGGGGCTTGAGGTGGGAGGAGGGGATAGGTGAGAGGAAGAACAGGTTCGGGAGGAGGGGACGAGCTGGGCTGGTTTTGGGAAGCGGTTGGGGGAGGGGAGATTTTGAAGCCTGTGAAATCCACATTGATACCATTGGGCTGCAGGGTTCCCAGGCTGAATATGATTTGCTGTTCCTGCAGCCTTCGGGTGGCATCATTGTTGCATTGCAGGAGGCCCAGGATGGACATGTCGTCTGACGAATGGGAGGGGGAGTTGAAATGGTTCGCGACTGGGAGGTGCAGTTGTTTGTTGCGAACTGAGCGCAGGTGTTCTGCAAAGCAGTCCCCAAGCCTCCGCTTGGTTTCCCCGATGTAGAGGAGGCCACAACGGGTACAGCGGATGCAGTATACCACATTGGCAGATATGCAGGTGAACATCTGCTTAATGTGGAAAGTCTTCTTGGGGCCTGGGATTGGGGTGAGGGAGAGGGTATGGGGCCAGGTGTGCACTTCCTGCGGTTGCAGGGAAAAGTGCCGGGTGTGGTGGGGCTGGAGGGGAGTGTGGAGCGGACAAGGGAGTCACAGAGGGATTGGTCCGTCCGGAAGGCAGATAAGGGTCCCACAGCTACCTGGAATACACCTCCTCCCACCCACCTTCCTGCAAAAATGCCATCCCCTATTCCCAATTCCTTCGCCTCCGCCGCATCTGCTCCCAGGATGAGACATTCCACTCCTGTACATCTCAGATGTCTTCATTCTTCAAGGACCGCAACTTCCCCCCCACAGTGGTCGAGAACGCCCTCGACCATGTCTCCTGCATTTTCCGTAACACATCCCTCACGCCCCGTCCCCGCAATAATAACCAAAAAAGATTCCCCCTCGTCCTCACGTACCACCCCACCAACCTCCGGATCCAACGCATCATCCTCCAACATTTCCACCATCTGCAATCAGACCCCACCACCAAAGACATTTTTCAATTTTGTTCAAAACAAAGGGCATATTTTTAAAGTGAAAGGAGAAAGATTAAATGGCATCTGAGGGGCAACCTTTTTACACAGAGGGTGGTTTGTGTTTGGAATGGACTGCCAGAGAATGTGGTAAATGCAGGTACAGTTACAACATTTAAAAGACATTTGGATAGGTACATGAATAGGAAAGTTTTAGAGGGATAAGGGCCAAACACAGGACTACAGGTATTTCTAATAACCCAACAGAGCGTTCTCATGTGGCCTTGTGGTATAGAAAATTGCGTTACAGGGAAATCACTACAGAAAATTGTTATAACTGTACAGGAGAAAGTTTGCATTATCCAAACAGCATCTACTGTTCATCAAACACGTTACAGCCAATTTCCGTTAACAAAACATGCATTATCGCAGAAACACCTGTGGTTTAGTTCAGGAAACTTAGTTGGCATGGATGAGTTGGACCGAAGGGTCTGTTTCTGTGCTGTATGACTCTATTATTCTATAATTCTATGACTCAAATCTAACGAGAAAAGGTTTTTGTCAATTAAACAGGTTGGGGGGAGTGGAATCTAATAGGGGTTTGAGCATTGTGTGCTAGGATAAGGTATGTGGCAGAATTGGGTAACAAGTGTAGTGATGCATTTCTCAACACTGGGTCGAACTTCCTCCACCTTTTCACAAGCAGTGCAGCAAGATGCCAATTGATTAGGGTTAACATTTGTAAATGCCTTGATAGTGGTACAACTTGCCTCAATGTTATTCAGCCTCTCATCTTACCAATTTCACCAAACAAGACCATTGTTGGGAAAACTCAAAAAGTAAACCAGAGAATGTATCTGGCAGATTCAGCTTGCCCCTTCCTTCAAATGACATTCATGTTGACCAAACCACAGCCCAGGTCATAATAGCTGGGTATCAATCGCATATACCGCTTATCCATGGACATTAGCATTTGCCAATCTCTTACAACTAGCGTAGCACATCTCTATTACACTGGCATAATGTTCTGGAAACACAGAACTGTGTTTGTAGGATGCACTGGAAGCTAACAGCAAAAGACTGCAGTGGGCTCACTTTGCATACAGGGACAGACACCCAGCTCCCAATCTGGACTAGGCAGAATCCCAGCGATGCTTGCTTGCTGTCTTAATGCTCGCTCACTTAGCACCTATCATTATAGTGGCTGGTGCTTTCTTTTTAACCTTTTCAGGCACTTACACCTTCACATACTAGTCAGCATGAAGTATTTTTTCTCAACAAGGGCAACGTTCAACAGATGACTTGTTATGACTCAACTTAACCTCAAAACGAACAGCAATTTTTTGACAATAAATGCTTGGCAAATCGCTTCAAATAATTTGTGAGGCATTCAAACTTTCAGAAGAATAGAAGTTGCATAAAAGATGTGTGCCTTTCAAAAGTCACATTTGTAACAAACGTTCACATTTCTAATATTTGTGGAGAACTTTTAGTCCCTTGTTTATTTTCCACCCAATCGAGGAAGTAAAGTTTAATTTAACTGGACTGAAGTGATTAGGAGTTGTCCCAAAACATATCCAGGATTTTCTTCTGTTCCATTAGACTAGCTGTTATCTATCTTGTTCATATCTTGAAATTGCAACAGATAAGCACTTGCTTTAAAAAAAAAGGGAATAGTTTGAAGCCTGGGAGCAGCAATGTTACTGTTCACATCTAAAGATGGCTTCATTACACCGTACTATCATGAATAATGTCTTTCACAACCCTTAATACTATGCACTGGCAACTGTTTAAACAGAGCCTATGTACGGAGAATGACACCAAAGACAGAGTTTTGAATCATTCATGAATTCAAGCGAAACAACAGGAACAATAATCAGAATTAAGCATTTGTTAAAACGACAAAGTTTAATAGTGCAAGTTCACAATCCTTCAAACATGTCTGCAGCACGTGTATTTTAGCACTATTTTCTTGCACAGAAATCTTTTCAGGCATTACATTGAGGCTTTTTCCTTATCGTAAATTTCTTTCCATACTTCACTTCTGTAACTGTGTCATTTGGTGTTCATTTAAACCTGAAAGGGCTAATTTCTTGTTTGAGATCTGTTTTACAAGCTTGGGCACAATCAGTATTTCACTTCATTGTCTATTATTTATTAAGTGCATTCACCTGGAGGGATGGAAGGGAAAATGTGGGGTGGGAGACTGTTAAACTTTAAATTTGAATGTGTTGGGACCCGATGGCTAGTTAAAAGTGCAGGAACTGATGTTGTCCTCAAGGCCGAGAGCAATCTGCTGATTTAAGGCTCTAATTTTAACACTTTTGGTTTCATGCAGGGAACCCCTTGGAATGGGGCAGGTTAACAATTATAATATGCTTGAAAGTGATCTTCTGAGATTAACTCTCAGTCGCTTGTGTTTTGGAGGATTCCTGGAACCTGCCAGTGAAATTAATGTGGGAATTGAGGGGGGTGAAGAAATGGCAGACAAAATATCTGAGAAATACTCAGAATTCACTTCTGTTTCCTTGCTTAACTGAGAGGTTATTGTTCACAAGATTTCATCAGGCAATGCCCTTTCACTGTTATGGGGTGATTTCCAATATTTTGTGCTGACTTGGGTATGCATATTTCCCATGTGTCAGAGATCAGTGTAGAATTGATGGCATTTGTGCAGCACTGCCTAGGATCTCAGATGAGGACCCAGATAAGTAGCAGAGAATGGAAGCAGATGTAGTACCAACTGCAGGAATGACACCTCCTCAACAAGCTGCCGCATATAAATAATAGGTAATTAAGTAAAATACTGATCAAGGCCAATGCTTGGAAAACAAATCTCAAACAGAAAACCAATCCCTTCAGGCTTAAATGAACATTAAATGACACAGTTATAGAAGTGATGTATGGAAAGAAATTCACAACAAACAAGAAAAGCTCAATGTAAATGCCTGCGAAATTGTCTGCCTAAGAAAATGGTGCCAAAATACATGTGCTGTAGAAACAAAGACGTGTTTGCAGGATTGTGAACTTATACTACTAAACTTTGTTGTTTTAACAAATGTTTATTTCTGACTATTGTCCCTGTTGCTTCACTTGATTTTATGAATGGCATAGAGGGAATGAATGGTTTCCCTCTATCGGCCATGGGAACTCATTCTCCTGTGATCATCCACTGCTGGCCTTATTAATTATGCATCAAGGCCCCATGGTAACTTTCTCATTGGAGTGTACATTTGCAGAGGTGGAATTGCTTGCTGTTGCTGTGACCATCAGTGTTGATGGCATCGGTGCTCCAACTGCGCACCAGTTCAAACACTGAAAACCAAGAACTTCCATTCACCTTCCCCTGTTTGACTAAGCATTTGGTGCCATGGTTCACTGATAGGGAGGTCCTGGTGCTGTGGAGATTGTCCTTTATTCCTCCAGATTGCCAAACGAGGCCCTGGCATCAGATGCTGCCAGCCTGGACTGAAATACCCACACAGGTCAGTGCGGTGTCCTCAATGAGCAGAAATGCCTAGCAATGTAGATAAAAGCTCACTGATCTTCTGTGCCCTGCAGGTGTAAGTGTCATCAATTTCTCTCTATAATCTCACGCTTAGTGTAACTCTGCAATTGTGTACACCTCCCACTGAAGCTAATGGTGTTCCACTCGCACTATTGCATCTACCTCACTTGCTCAAATTCCTAAGTCTACCTGCCTCTGCACTTCCTACTAACTCACTTGCAGACTTCAACACTTTTTGTGCTTCTGCACCATCACTAACAGCTCATCCAGCCACTTCCAGTTTACTCAGTTCCTACTCCCGACAGTGTGGTGACGACTTTCAAACTCCTCCCTTCCTCCACAGAGTATATGATTTCACATGCTACATCAAATTCCATCCTTCTATTTGGAGGGGCTTTCTTTCACAGTCATTTGATCATCTATGCCCAGCATAATGTTTCCAATCCCCACACTTGATTTCTCACGTTCCTCGACAGAGCATGGACTGATCACTGATAGTACCTACTTGACATTTAGCGCCCATGTTCCCTGAAATCAGACAAGAGACTTGACTGAGTATGGTGTGCTGCAGCTCCCCACCCCTCTCTTTCACTTGACTGAGGACTACTCCTCTTAGACTTTCAAATATGGCCATTTGGTTGAAGAATATACATTGTATTGTCACACACAATGCTGACACATGCCATACTTGTTGCACTGATGCAGCATAGTGTCAAACAGCAACAGGTCCACACTCAAACTGTTCGGTGCTGGCAGTCATGACAATCTACCTGGCTTTCTGTCTGTGCTAAGAAATAAGGCAAGGTAGAGGCGCCATCAGCTTCTGACTAAGCACAAATTGTATGAGTCCTAAGGAAGCAGTTCAAGGGCCCTTATTTGATCCTAAACAGATGCAAGAGACGGCTCTGTCCCCAAGTGCAGAGCGTTCTGGCAGGACGATTGCAATGTAAGATGTCAGTGAGTTGCAAAATGCGGTAGAGAAATGCTGAAATTAATCCAAGATCGATCATGATGGTGTGGCTGATATTGACATTGTTGACGATTTCAACTTCCGCGGATGAAGGGTGGAAGTGATTGCTGAGCATTGGTCGTGCCAGAAGATGTTGGTGAATAAAGGTGGACATCAACTGCTTCCATTCTGTCAACATGCAGCTTGTACACAAGCACAGAACGAACATCATGAGACTTCATGTAAGATTCCCAGGGAGGTGTCATAATGCTTCTTTCTTGCACGAGTCAAGCCTCTCTCAGCTCTTTGCACCTCAAAAACAATTAATAGCTGGGTCTTTGGACACAAACGTTGCAAGTTGAAGAAGAGTCGATGACACTCATCAGGAGCTCAATAAGGAAAACTACAATCTGTATTTTTCCAGTGTCTTTAATCAAGCTTCCCACAGCACTTCACGCGAGCACTATAAAGCAATGTATAACAGTGAGTCATGCAGGGAGGTATTAGGGTAGGGTAGGTCCAGTTGTGAGAAAAGTAGACAAGCCGGATCTCTGTTATGATCTGGCTGAGTAGACCTTAATCATTAATATAATAGAATGCTTGGAAGAATTAACTTTAAGAAATAAGCAGCACAATCCCATGGTTGAATTGAGATATAAAATATGTCTTTATCGTATGATTTTAATAAACAAACATTATTTATGCAATTTGTACTACTTTCAGGATTAACATGAGATATAAATAAGTTATACCGTGGTTGAACAACCCACAGAATACATTTTAAATATCTGATGTGATAAATATCACACCTAGATGATCATGAATTTGTGGGTCATGAAGACTTATTCAACATCCGTTTCCTTTGCAATGGATTCCAATTTTTCCAAACATTTAATTTTGGAAACCTTAAGATATTAAAGATGTTAAAGACTTTGATTATCTCAAAGACTGCTCACCTCTTGGTAGTTCTTCTTTTTCTTCCTCCAAGACCAAGTTTCCCATGAATTCTGAGACTGCTCTATGCATCTAATTACTGCCACAGTTTCAGATGTTTTTTTCAAATAGTTAACTGCATTAAATGCTTGTGGGATTCTTTTACCCTCTCCCAGCTTCAGTTACACTGAACTCCCAATGGCAGCCAAGCAAAAATTAACATTCCATCCAAAGACAAAGACAGGGGCCTGAAAGGCAGGGCTGTTTGTGAGATTTGTGTGGCTTATCTCGATGTTAGAAGCAAATCACTTTATGCAACTTTTGGGCTTCAATGGGAGATCCTGGCTGGGAAGCAGTGTGTAGTCCATTAATGGGATTATTTCTTGTTAACAACCTTATTGGCTGCACATCTCAGCTCATTAATATGCCGCTTTCTGTATTAACAATCCCGCTGAGCAGACTAGGTTCTGAGAATTGTCGACATAGAAATCTAAGCGGGTTCAGCTTGCTGCTGGCTGACATGAGGCTTCATGCTGTTCAGCACCAAACAGAATTTCAGGGCACTATCTAGGGGTCCCTGTATCTCATCCGTGAGCATTGACAACCAATAATTGCCAACCCTCAGGATCCTCATGACACCTCTATAATCTATTTGCAGGACACTTTGGAAACACAGCCCTGCACACCAGTGCAGGCCAGCAACCAGTGTTGAATTGCTGTTGCAAGGCCAATTTGCACTCCGGGACAGGCACCCATATTGGACCAGACTGGATCAGTGTAAGCTGCTTACTTACTCTCTTAGTGTTTTCACACTTATCACCTATGTACATGTTGGCAACATTCATGCCTTGCCTTGCCTTGCCTTGATATGCTGTGTCAACCTATTAGTCTATTGGCGCTTCAGACAGAGCCTAAAGGTTATCAGCACCATCATACTGGCATGCCTTTTTGTGCAGGTGCACAGACAGGCTGCTTGTCATACTGTCAGTAACAATCTACCAAGTACAGTGTCAATGGGGGTTCTAGAATAATATTATGGGAGGCAAGTATTGGTGGCACAGTGGCACAGTGGTTAGCACTACTGCTTCAAACCACTAGGGATGCAGGTTTGATTCCACCCTCCGGCGGCTGTCTCTGTGGGTTTCCTTTGGGTACTCCGGTTTCCTCCTACAATGCAAAAATGTGCAGGTTAGGTGGATTGGCCATGCTAAATTGCCCATAGTGACTAGTGTGTCAGTATGGATTCGATGAGCCGAATGGCCTGCTTCCACACTGTAGAGATTCTATGATTTAAAGTTTTGGATAAAGACTATGATGGGAGGATCTCAACGTACAAGGGGAATTGTGGAACTGGATTGGAGGTCATGGTTGGCTATGAGATGGAGTTTATTGGCAGTGACCACCGCTGTTGCTTCCACAAGGAGAGCATGGGCGACCAGGGTGGAGCATCATTAATATATAATGTCATGGCTCAGGGACAGGGAGGACAGCAGGAGGCAAAGTATGATGCAGTGGTTCTCCATATTGGGACCCCAGTGCTAATGGTGTCCATAATGAGCTATGTCCCTGCACCGCGTATTCTCTGGTTCTAACTCCAGCTGGACAATATTTAGGACAACATCCAGAGTGGGTGGAGTCAGTGTCGCTTTGATGGGGGGTGGGGTAAAGCATGAAGTATGCGATCCATGTCTGCTGGACAGTATAGCAATGGAGCATGCATTTGCAAACTCCAGTTACATTCACAGCAGAGTCAACTGGCTTAGAGTTCAAAAGCTCGCAATTTGCATGAAAGCTGAACAATGGTAGCACAGCAGTTACTAACAATGACTTGAAAGGAGGTGAATGCTGGCTAAAAGTGACCCATTACTTGTGAAATATCCAAGGATACATGGGAGGTGGAAAACTTTGTTTCTTCAGATGTCATACACGTACCACGATGGAATCCAGTGAAAAGTGAAAAATGGAATGTTTGATGTGGGTCTGGAATTGGAAGAGTTTTGGAATGTAGCAAGCACTGCACTTTTGGATGGAATGTGTTGGCCGCTCAGACCACGTGGCAACTTCACCAAATTGGTACGCATTCAGCAACCAGGTCTGTGGTTAAGCAGAAAATAGGGTCTGCTGATGATGTGGTTTCCCTCTCTTAGAGCAGTACAGGCTGTCCTCAAGCATAATCCAGACAGTGTGCTACACTATCCTGGTGTGTCGTACTCTGCACAGTTGAAGAGGACAATGACACGATGTCCTGAATGCTGAGGAGCTGGGAGAATGGAAGCAGTCATCCGTGGAGGAGGAGGACGAGGAGATTGGGGAGGAAGAAGACAGAATTCAACTGTGTCCGGTGCTACAAGCCTGTGAGGAGCTGACTGACACTCAGTTCCAGTCGATAGGGGCTGGGTGCAGCAAAGCCTCATGGACTATAGAACGATAATTGGTTATGATACTAACATTTTAGTTTTCATTGTGGAGGTGAACTGCAGCCTCTATTAGCTTTGGTGTCTTTGCTTTTGCTGATTGTAAGTAAAAGTCCATCTTTGGAATTGCCCAACTGCTTGCTTGTACGTCATGTTCCTCACTGGACAATGACAAGATGCAGGTGTCCAATGGGCTTTGGGGACAGAGTAGAGGTGACTTAGAGAGGGTGCTTAGATTGGATCCAGCTAAGGACAGGTGAAATGTGTAGTCTGGTGGTTAAGCAATGGAGAGGGTGAGACAATAGGGTTGTACGTACAAGGGAGAATTAGCCATGTCAGCTATGGGCATTAAGCAGCATGGCATTGTGCCAATGTGCCAATGTGTCATGAATTGCTTGTAATGTGTAATGCAGGAATGCCACTGCTTATCTGGTGCACAGAAAACTTAAAGATGCTGAATGTACAAGATTGTCCATTTTTCAGTGGATATCTATTGTGCGAACAGTTCCAGAAATATCTAATCAATCTAGGTCTCATGTAGAAAGCTTACCCCAGAAAGGTACTAAACTGTATCAGAGACAAAAGGTACTGCAGATGCTGGAGAATCCGAGATAACAAGCATGGGGCTGGATGAACACAGCAGGTCAAGCAGCATCATAGGAGCAGGAAAACTTGACATTTCGGGCCTAGACCCTTCATCAGAAATGGGGGAGGGGAAGAGGGTTCTGAAACAAATAGGGAGAGAGGGGGAGGCAGATAGAGGGTGGATAGAGGAGAGGATAGGTGGAGAGGAGGCAGACAAGACAAAGAGGCGGGGATGGAGACAGTAAAGGTGAGTGTAGGTTGGGGGGTAGGGAGGAGATAGGTCAGTCCAGGGAGGACGGACAGGTCAAGGGGGCGGGATGATGTTAGTAGATAGGAGATGGGGGTGTGGCTTGAGGTGAGAGGAAAAACAGGTTAGGGAAGTGGAGATGAGCTGGGCTGGTTTTGGGATGCGGTTGGGGGAGGGGAGATTTTGAAGCTTGTGAAATCCACATTGATGCCATTGGGCTGCAGGGTTCCCAGGCTGAATATGATTTGCTGTTCCTGCAGCCTTCGGGTGGCATCACTGTGGCATTGCAGGAGGCCCAGGATGGACATGTCATCTGAGGAATGGGAGGGGGAGTTGAAATGGTTTGCGACTGGGAGGTGCAGTTGTTTGTTGCGAACTGAGTGCAGGTGTTCTGCAAAGCGGTCCCCAAGCCTCCGCTTGGTTTCCCCGATGTAGAGGAGGCCACAACGGGTACAGCGGATGCAGTATACCACATTGGCAGATGTGCAGGTGAACATCTGCCTGATGTGGAAAGTCTTCTTGGGGCCTGGGATTGGGGTGAGGGAGGAGGTGTGGGGGCAGGTGTAGCACTTCCTGCGGTTACAAGGAAAAGTGCCGGGTGTGGTGGGGCTGGAGGGGAGTGTGGAGCAGACAAGGGAGTCGCGGAGGGAGTGGTCCCTCCGGAAGGCAGATAAGGGTGGGGAGGGAAAAATGTCTTTGGTGGTGGGGTCTGATTGCAGATGACGGAAGTGTCGGAGGATGATGCGTTGGATCCGGAAGTTGGTGAGGTGGTATGTGAGGACGAGGGGGATTCTTTTTTGGTTATTATTGCGGGGACGGGGCGTGAGGGATGTGTTCCGGGAAATGCGGGAAATGGGGGGGATGTTGCGGTCCTTGAAGAATGAGGACATTTGAGATGTACGGGAGTGGAATGTCTCATCCTGGGAGCAGATGCGGTGGAGGCGAAGGAATTGGGAATAGGGGATGGCATTTTTGCAGGAGGGTGGGTGGGAGGAGGTGTATTCCAGGTAGCTGTGGGAGTCAGTGGGCTTGAAATGGACATCTGTTTCTAGGTGGTTGCCCAAGATGGAGACAGAGAGAGAAGTGTTGGAGATGGTCCAGGTGAACTTCAGGTTGGGGTGGAAGGTGTTGGTGAAGTGGATGAACTGTTCGAGCTCCTCGTGGGAGCACGAGGCGGCGCCGATGCAGTCATCAATGTAACGGAGGAAGAGGTGGGGTTTAGGGCCAGTGTAGGTACGGAAGAGGGATTGTTCCACGTAACCTACAAAGAGGCAGGCATAGCTTGGGCCCATGCGGGTACCCATGGCCACCCCCTTTGTCTGTAGGAAGTGGGAGGAATTGAAAGAAAAGTTGTTGAGGGTGAGGACGAGTTCGGCTAAGGAAACTGTCTTCCCTTTGTCACGTTAATGGTAGAATTGAACTGTTGATATTGGACTTCCATGATTGGATTTTTATGTCTGGGAACATCAGTGTCCTAGTTTTAAAAAGGACACAAACTACCTTAAAATGGCTGCTGATTTGATTGAGCCAAACTCACTATCAAAAAACATAATGTGGAGGTACCAGTTTTGGACTGGGTGGACAAGTTCAGAAATCACACAACGCCAGGTTATAGTCCAACTGCAATAACAAGGTGTAGAGCTGGATGAACACAGCAGGCCAAGCAACATCAGAGGAGCAGGAAGGCTGACGTTTTGGGCCTAGACCCTTCTTCAGAAATGGGGTAGGGGAAGGGGGTTCTGAAATAAATAGGGAGAGTGGGGAGGCGGATAGAAGATGGATCTAGTTCCGTAGGTAGGTACGACAGCCACATCACCTTTCTTCGTACCTGCCTACGGAACCAGATCCATCTTCTGTCCAACTCCCCCTGTCTCCCTATTTATCTCAGAACCCCCTTCCCCTCCCCCATTTCTGAAGACAGGTCTAGGCCCGAAATGTCAGCCTTCCTGCTCCTTTGATGCTGCTCGGCCTGCTGTGTTCATCCAGCTCTACACCTTGTTATCTCAGATTCTCCAGCATCTGCAGTTCCTACTATCTCTGAAACAGTGCAACTGTAACCTGGTGTCGTGTGACTTCTGACATTAACAGAAAACTATCAGTAAACAAGGAACCTCATTCATCATTATAACATCATTACAAAAGGGCACAGAAACTCAGTGAACTGTATTGCCCAGTTGATTCATATCTCTCTGCAAGCTACACATAGTAATGAAAGGTTGGCTGCAGTTGTTTCAGTTTGGAAAAAAATGAGCAGTTTCAGGAATATATAAATAGATGTTTAGTAGAGCTGTAACAAGACAAAGAAAATGGACTTTTAAACAAGAACTGGAAGATAATCTCACTACCTCTCCCTCAAATGTCAGTAGCTGGTTTAAAAGCCACTGGATAAACCACCATTCTCCAAGAAATTTGGAGTATCTACAAACTTAGCCTGAAGAAACAGGACAACAGCTAAACCATTACACTTCTTCACACAGAGTGGTAGAGGACTGGAACTCTCTTCCACAAATGACAGTTGATACTAGATCAGTTGTCAATTTTAAATCTGATAGATTTAAAGATAGCTAGATGTTTGTTAGGCATAAGCAATAAGGGATATAGGCCAAAAGCAGGTATACTGAGTTAGGCTGCAGATCAGCCATGACCTCATTGAATGTTGGAACAGGCTAGAGGGGCTGAATAGCTACTCCTATCCCTATGCTCCTCTATTTCCATTAAGATTCAGGTTGCATTCTTGCAAATCAAGGACTCCAAAAACTTTAAACCCGTAACTGACTGTATCTTTCCGTCCATTTGGACACCCTCCTGCCCAAATATTTTCTTTAATCTTATGAAATAAAACAAAGAACTACAGATAATGGAAATCTGAAACAGAAACAGAAATTACTGGAAAAACTCAACACATCTGGCAGCATCTGTGGAGAGAAAGCAGAGCCAACGTTTCCGTTCCAGTGATCCTTCCTCAGAAACAACTTGTTTCTTCAAAAGCTGTGTTAAAAGAAGCAATTAAGAAAAGACTTTCTTCACTCTCTAAGATTAAAAGTGCTGATTTTTGATGCTACTAGTTTCATTGAGGAGGGCAAAGTAACTTAGGATAAATGACAAGAATTAAAAATAATAGCAAGGCAGTTAGAGGTGGAGTTGCGTCCAAAGGAAAACTTTGAAAAGTGGGTGACAAAATACTCAAGAGCTAGAATTTGAGGACAGTGAAACAGACAAATTAAAACTGGAACATTACAGATTAGAATTAGAATTTCAGGAACGGGAGGAAAGAGAGAAAGAGACAGGAACTGGAAAAGAGAGGAGAGAGAGAATTCAAAGAAAGGAAGAGAAAGGATATTTAACATGAAATATCTCAAACTGAGAAGGGAGACTGAAAGCAGTTCAGGTGAGGGAATCATATTGATTACAAATTTAAGAGCTAAAGTATTCAAATTTGCCTATTTAAATTCTAAATTTGATGAGGAAGAGGAAGCCTTCTGTATCGCTTTTGAAAGATTGCCACAATAGTTAATATGGCCAGTCCATTGTTAGACATTATTACAGAGCAGTGCTGACAGGGAATGTTCACAAAGGTCACTCCATCTTAGCTGAGGAGCGTGTCCTGACTGTGAGGCAGCCAAACGGGCTATTTTTAGTACAGATCAGGTAGTGACAGAGACTTACAGGCAAAAAATTCCATCCCTTCGGATAATAATCTGATCAGACATACTCAGAATTTGAACAGCTTATGGGCTCGCTTTTGACCAGTGAATATAAGCACTTAAAACTGAAGCCACCATTGAAAACCTTTGTAGACAATTCTCCTTGAAGATTGAAAATTTCCATATCAGTTCCAATTTGGACTAATGATGAGGAACAGAGTGTGGAAGGTCCAGGTCAGGACTGAGTTATGGCTGATGACTAAGATTTAATACATATGACCCTAAATTCAGGGAAATTAGGGTAAGGGTGAGGTACCCCGAGATAAGCTGGATAGAAAAGGGAAGCCAGGTGGAGAAACCTGAACGGCCACTGACTGTAAACGGGAGAGATCCAGATGGGGGACAAGTACTGACTTAAAATGGCTACTGTGATCATCTGACTATGTTGAGACACACTCATGATGCCGTCAATAAAGTATCAGTCTGAGGCAAAATCATCATCATTTCGAAGGTCTGTGAAACTCAGATTTAGATCTTCTGGTTGGTTCACACCTTTCTAAATGCTGCATATTGAGATGATAGGTTGATTGCAGAGTGTTCAATTTGGAAAAAAAAATAAGATGCAGACTGAGAAAGATACAAGTGAATCTTTATCAATGCTGTTTCTGTTCAATTTTGCAGGTACGTAACTACATTGATCTAAGTATACGTAGTCAATCATTTGTAAGAAATTTTCAGACAGTTTATTACATTTATCCAGAAGCAGCAGTAAAGATATGATATATAGCTAATTGGACAAAAAAAAAAATCTCATTTTAAATTGTGAAAACAGCATCTTGCTGTTTAGCCAAAATGTCAGGGGACTCTACCCTGGATCTTTCCTCAAACTCCTTTAACTCATCTTTCATTTGAAGAACAAAGCCCTTTGATGAGGACAGCTACATGCAAACCTTCCTGATGAAGACTGCCCTCTGACTCTGAGCACTTGTTGTTATCTCCAATTTCTAAGGTCTGCTTTTCTACGTCATGTCAACCATAAGACCATAAGACATAGGAGTGGAAGTAAGGCTATTTGGCCCATCGAGTCCACTCCGCCATTCAATCATGGCTGATGGGCATTTCAACTCCACTTACCCGCACTCTCCCCGTAGCCCTTGATTCCTTGTGAGATCAAGAATTTATCAATCTCTGCCTTGAAGACATTTAACGTCCCGGCCTCCACTGCGCTCCGTGGCAATGAATTCCACAGGCCCACCACTCTCTGGCTGAAGAAATGTCTCCTCGTTTCCGTTCTAAATTGACCCCCTCTAATTCTAAGGCTGTGCCCACAGGTTCTAGTTTCCCCACCTAACAGGAACAACTTCCCAGCGTCCACGCTTTCTAAGCCATGCATTATCTTGTAAGTTCCTATTAGATCTCCCCTCAACCTTCTAAACTCTATTGAATACAATCCCAGGATCCTCAGCCATTCGTCGTATGTTAGGTCTACCATTCCAGGGATCATCCGTGTGAACCTCCACTGGACACGCTCCAGTGCCAGTATGTCCTTCCTGAGGTGTGGGGCCCAAAATTGGACACAGTATTCTAAATGGGGCCTAACTAGAGTATTATAAAGTCTCAGAAGTACATCGCTGGTTTTATATTCCAACCCTCTTGAGATAAATGACAACATTCCATTCGCTTTCTTAATCATGGACTCAACCTGCAAGTGAACCTTTAGAGAATCCTGGACTAGCACTCCCAGATCCCTTTGTACTTCGGCTTTATGAATTTTCTCACCGTTCAGAAAATAGTCCATGCCTGTATTCTTTTTTTCCAAAGTGCAAGACTTCGCATTTGCTCACTTTGAATTTCATCAGCCATTTCCTGGACCACTCTCCTAAACTGCCTAAATCAAGTTGTCTAAATCATTTTGGCCAACGTGCAGCTACACATGATGTCACCTACATTCGCAGGTTAGTTGACATTCTTTCTTTCTAAGTCCGAAACCTCCTGTATTCCCAACTCACACCTTGTCTCCCCAGAGCCTATCTGCGTCTACAAAGCCAAAAGATGGGAGTGTGATGGAATGTTTCTCACTTGCATGGATGGGTGCAGCTCTAGCAATACTCAAGAAGCTTGGCACCATCCAGGGCAAACCAGCCGGCTTGATTGGCACTACATCTACAAACATTTACTCCCTCCACCACTGATGCTTAGCAGCAGCAGTACATATTACTTACAAGACACGATGCAGAAATTCACCAAATATCTTTTGACAGGACTTTCCAAATGCACAATCACTGCCATCCAGAAGGACAAGGGCAACAAATACATGGAATATCACCACCTGCAGGTTCCTCGCCTTCCTCACTTGGAGATATATCGCCATTTCTTTAGAGTTGCTGAGGTGATGGTCGAGTGATATTATCACCAGATTATTAATCCACTGACCCAGCAAATGTTCTGGGGACCCTGGTTCAAATCCTGCCACAGCAGGAATTCACTTGGAATTAAGATTGTAACAATGACCATGAAACCATTGCCAATTGTTGAGAAAAACCAATCTACTTCACTGATATCCTTTAGAAAAGGAAATCTGCCATCGTCACCTCATCTGGCCTAGTTGTGAATCCACGTTCATAGCAATGGCGTTGATTCTTAACTGCCTTCTGGGCAAGTAAGCGGGGGCAATAAATGGTGGCCTAGCTAGTGATACCTACATCCTGAGTATGATGGCTCTGTGGTTAGCACTGCTGTCTCACAGCGCCAGGGACCCAGGTTCAATTCCAGCCTTGAGCAACTATCTGTGTGGAGTTTGCACACTCTCCCTGTGTCTGTGTGGGTTTCCTTTGGGTACTCTGGTTTCTCCCATAGTCCAAAGATGTGCAGTTTCGGTAGATTGACAATGCTAACTTGTCCATAGTGTCTATGGATATTTAGGTTAAGTGAATTGGTCATAGGAAGTCCAGGATTAAAGGCATAGGGTAAGGGGGTGAGTCTGGGTGGGATACGCTCTGGAGAGTCGATGTGAACCTGTTGGGCCGAATGGCCTTTTTCCTCACTGTAGGGATTCTATTCTAGTCTCCTCTAAATTCTAGAATTCCCTCCCTAACAGCATTTTGGGTCTACCAACACCAAATGTATTGTAGCAGTTCAGGAAGGGAACTCAACATTACCTTCTCTAAGGCAATTAGGGATGAGTAACAAATGCTGGCCCAGTCAGAGATACCCACATCCAATATGTGAACAAAAATATCATTGCATTAATAACAGGTTGTCAATGGCACCAGATAAATCATTGTTATCAGTTCAACGGCGCATCATGACTTCAGGTGATTCTAGTGTTTTTTTTTGCTTTCAATTTGTCTTTATTTACTAGAAATTTGAAATGCCAGTTACTGCTGTAACTGCTTTTAAATAAGGTCTCTTGTCAAAAGCCAGGGAAATTCAGTTTTAAAGGAACTTCAATTTCCAATACTTCTGGGCAGCAGAACAAAGACAGGAAAAAAATCATTCTCAAGCAAGAATCTGGAAAACACTTTCTCTGCCATTCTCTCCCCCTCAACCTCAAAAATCAGTGCCTGGTGATAAACAACTTAGAAAAATAACTATGATTCACCAAGAAATCAAAGGTAACTGAAAGTTTCACCAATTCTGGGGAAATAGGACAAGTGCTCAACCAATTGGACTCAGGTTTCACTCTCACAAGTCAAGGACTCCAACAAACTTTAAACAGCAGCTCCCCGTAACTTCCTGTCTGCATATACACCCTCTTCACCCACTCAGTTTTTTAAGCTTTTTATCTGTCTTTTGTACATGTGGTAAGATATTATATTTTCTTATTCTTCTTGTGTTTAATAGATAATAAGACTCAAAAGTCTTTCATTCACAAGAACCTTTCTTTCAGTTTTGATCCGGTTAACTAAGCTTATAAGAAATGGTGTGAAAGTATATTAATATGAAAGTGAGTGTCAGTGGTTGCTAGTGTGATGGGGCTCAGAGGCAGTGGTTTGATATTGAATGATGGATACTTGGATGGTGTGCAGGAGCTAAGCCTGGGAAGGTAGAGAAAGGGAGGTATTGGATTTTTAAGCAGGATATTTTGAATGTGCCATTCCATTTACACTTCCTGATCATTAGATAATGTTGATGCTGCTTCTTTATCCACGTGCGTGCCAATACACTTTTGCACTAACTTCTACAGCAACTTCCAGTCGTAGCTTTTTGTTCTCTGTGGCAAGCTTCTTCCTCCCATTGACCTGAAAGAGAATCTTTCTGTGGAACCTTCAAACCCTTAAAGCATTAGATCTGCAGCAACATCAGTGAAGGGAATGTGCTGCCTTGCAAAACTGGGAATCCTTTCCTGCCATTTCTTCTCTGCTTGGACAATCCTTCAAATATCATCTCAGCTAGGGTCCTTACAAATACTTCAGTTGAAACAGACTCATGCAAGTTGTTGTCATGCCTGTCCAGGCTAATTAATGGGGAAACCCATGATTCAGATGCCAATGTGCTTGCTGGGTTAATGAACCACCAGCAAACATGCTGCTGACATGTTCGGGTTCCCCATGCACTACCGGAGTCCCCTGCTGGATCAGCAGTCTGTTCAGTTGTGGGAGCAGAACCAAACCAAGCTCAACCTGGTGTCCACCCAATCTCCACACATAACCTGGGTGACTGAACAGAGCTGAAAGCTGGGAAATGTATCACAAAGCTCCCATTTTGCCTATTGTCCCACTGGATAGATTCTGCAACAGAAGTCCTGCTGACATGAAATACTTATGTTGGATTGAGAGCAGCCCTGAGAAATTACCTGGTCAGGAGTGCAATCTGTTCACGATTGACCCCTTGTTAATTTAGGGACACTGAAGCCAATGTGAACACATTAACAGCTGCATTAGCTGAAATCAATCAGAAGCATGGGCATTAATTACATTTAGACCTTTGGAATCAGCCAGGTTTTGTTACTTAGTGAGATAAATATATGTCAGGGAATATTTATATGCCTCGAAGCCTGCCATTCTCATGTGAAAAATGAATATGTGACCTGGTAACCTACTCTAAATCCATTGAGATTTTCATGGGTGCTCCTGCTGAGGGAATGAGTTTAGTGGATTTCTCCTCTTAGTTATCCAATGCAACAAATTATAGTGGATTGCAGCCGGGAAGGCTGCATTTGGATCATTCAATTTTCCACTCAATCAGAAAATGTGGCCTCAAGAGCACATCACTTCAGATTTGTCCCACCTGAATTTGACATCTCAAAGAGCCGAATGACTGTGAGCAGAAACCAGTATTTAGCTGAAATCAAATGACCATCCTTCTGAACGATCAGTATGCCCACTGCTGCAGAGTATTCCCACAAAGTTGCAAAGCATTAAGGGATTGTATTGAAACATAACTGTCCTCTGAAATGGCTGAGCAAGCCATTCCGTTGTAGATATTTTCTATCATCCACCTTATCAGAGATATGACAACTCACCTCTGGAGCAGGTGAGGCTTGAACCTAGGCCTACTTACTCTACCACAGCACCACAAGAGCCCCTTAGCCATTTGATTGTATCAAAACTGCTCTTGTAGTCTGCAGTGGTTCAAGAAGATGGCTCTTCATAACCTGCTCGATCACAGCAAGGAATGTGCAATAAACATTGGTCTTGCCAAAGGCACACAGTTGCAGTGCATGACAAAAATTAAACTCCATGCCAGAAAAATTACATTACAGTTGACTTGTTCATGAAGTATGAATACTGTTTATAAAAATCCTGCTAAATTACAATGGGCAGCTGAACACCCAGGAATGGAGACAGGACATGATCCTTTTGCTAACACAGAGTACAGATTGATTTAGACAACTGGACTTTGACTGGGAGGTAGAAATTCAAAGCGATCACATGGCAGTGAGGTGGTGTGTGTCAGGTTTGATACGTGAGAGGTGATCTGGGGTTGACTGGGTCAGATCTGGGGGAAGGATCGTGTGTGGGAGAAGTAGGGCAGTTTGTCCTTGGGGGTCAGATTCTGGAATGGGAAGGGTCTTGGGATTGCAATGGGTTGGTGGGGAATTGGAGATGGGTCCAGCGGAGGTTGTGTCCATGGAGGTAAGGGCTACAGTGGAGGATTAGGAAGACAAGAGGAGTGGTTTTGGTCTGAGGGTATCTTAGTTCTGGGACAGGTTCAGGCTGATGTTTGTTGGTTTAAAGTTTGGGTTAGAGGATGTCATGGTTCGCAATGGGAGGGGATATTGGTAGAGCCTTCCAGTCACCAGCTGAAGAGTGATCACAGTGATCATTTGCTGGAAATCAAATATATAAATGGGGAAGAGAATAGCTGCAACTACACATAGAGTGAGACGGTCAAGTGTCCTGGGAGCTACTGGACCCACCGAGGAGGTCATCTAAAGGGGAAAACACAGACCCATGACACAGAGCTGTGGGGTCCCTAATCCCTGCTGAACCTAAGGTACAGATTCTCTGCATGCTATATACCTCCCTGCCCCTGGCATCACTGATCACCTTATTCACATTAGTACTTATGGATACAGAAACCAAAGAGAACACAGCAATGTTTCTCTACAAAGGGCAATGGGATCAACAGGAGACATCGTCCTATACATGCCTTGTTCATCTATATGCCACAGCAGGCTCTCAACACAGACATCGTTCCATGGTGCATCCTGTACAGACATGAAGTTGGTCATCAGGCTGGCACTGTCACATTTAGGCTAGACAGAGAGGTTTAGTAGCGCATGTATGTCAAAAACAATCAAATTCATGTAAATATGATGAATCGTATGCAGTGAAATGTCACCAATATGCCCTCTATGTGTTTTCTTATTGTTCTTTCTCTGCCCACTATGTTTCCGTGTTGTGCCAGGTCCCTCAGATGGATTGGAAGAAGCTGTTCAGTAGTGGAGCCATTGGCTCTGGATGTTCAGTCGATTGACTCTGCATCAGGGCGGCCCCGGCATAAAACCTGTTGGATACAGCTGAAAATAACGGGAACTGATGAGAGACTTCACAATGGATTGTTACGCAAATGGAATTATGTTGAGTCATTTAGGTCTGCTAAGAGTTAAAACTGCAGGACATCAGTAACTGCTGTCTCTACCAAATATCGCATGCATTTGGGCACAACATTCGGGATTGCTATGGGCTTGGATAATTCCAAATAAGGCATACAATTGGCACAGAGACTTGTGTATAAATAGGCTGAAGAAACCACTTTGTTTGGCATAACTTCAAAGATTCAACTTGTAAGAAGGTGCCCTACCACAGGCGGCATATGGTGAAAATGTCGGACAGAGTTTCAGTGCAGCCAAATGGCAACTTTCCAGGTAATAATGTTTGCGTTTAGTTACAGGGTAGTGAAAGACAGTGATTGAGTTATCTCTAGTAGTTAAAAGTGTGTGTTATTCATTTAAGTACTTAATAATTTAATCCAGTTTTGTAGAGTTCTAAGTGTCTCCACTGTATCTTCATCTATGTACGTACTGTTGGCTCACAGAGATGGGCAATACAATGTAAGAACTTATAAACTCGGCGCAGAAGCAGGCAATTCAAGCCTCTGAGCCTGCTCTGCCATTTGATACGATCACGGCTTATCTCATCTTGGCTTCAACTCCACTTTCCTGCCTGCTCTCCATAACCCTTCAGACTTTGTTTGTGATGAAAGGCAGGATAAAGGCCTGATTATGTTAAATGGTAGAATGGGCTCAAAGGGCTGAATTGCCTGCTCCCACTCCTAATTCCGATGTTCCTATAAATGGAATCAGTTACTTCATGACAGAAAGAATGCAACCACTCACGTCTAGATTTTGCCATGATGGTGACCCTCACTGCCATGATGAAAATGCTGCCAAACATGGAGAGTCCGAAGAATCACCCCGAACTCAGCATTTCTCATTTTCGGTGTGAACTGGAGTCATGACTTTGTGGTTTCCAGACACAACTGGCCATTAAAATAACCAGTAGCCACTGCTGAAATGGGCTTTTGGAGTCCCTGATGTCTGGAACCTGCAATTTGGAGTATAGACCACGTTTGAGCAGATCTGTTGTCAGGCCATTTCTTCAGATTATCCCTTTGGAGGACCATAGGATTATATTCTCATTTGAGAGAGCCTCACAGGTAGTGAGGTTAATTAGTTCAGTTAACTGGACAACAGTTTGCAGCACAGAGTGATGCCAATGGCATAGGTTCAGTTCCCACACTGACTGAGTGGACTGTGAAGGTCCTGCCTTCCCAACCGTGCCCTTCATCTGAGGTGTGGCAACCCTCAGGTTAAACCTAGCTCCAACCCTCCCTCTCTCTCTCTGTGAGAGGGCAGCCCTCTGGGGTTATGGCTATTCTACTTGGTATCACTTTACAATGGTATGGTAACTCTGTAGATTTTGCTATAACGTATATTGGAGGTGGGGAGCTAGGGATCCTTTCATGGAGGAAAGAAGCAAGGTGAGTTCTTTCAGGGTGGGTCAAGTATTTTTTTGAGGGGGAGTCAGGTGCCATACAAACATACAGTAAAGGCCCTTCAGCACATCAAAACTTTATCAACCTATCTGTAATAACCCCACTTTCCAGCACTTCACCCATAGCCTTGAATATTATGACATTTTTAGTTTTCATCCACATACTTTGTAAAGGTTATGAAGTATCACATCACTACTGCCCTTCAAGGCAGAGCATTTCAGATTCTCACTGCCCTTTGGGGGAGAATGTATTTTCTAAAACATTTTGCCTTTCACCTAAAAATTAAGTCCGCTCATTATTGACCATTCAACTAAGGGGAACAGCTGCTTCCTACTAACCCTGTCTATGCCCCTTATATTCTTATATACCTCAGTCAGGTCGTCTCTCAGTCTTCTCTGCTCTAAAGAAAACAACCGCAGCCTATCAGCCTTTATTTGTAGTCAAAATGCTCCAACCCACACAAGTCCTGGTGAATCTCCTCTGCACCCTCTCCAGTACAATCACATCCTTCCTATAGTGCAGTGACCAGAACTGCACACAATACTTCAGCTTTAGCCTAATCAAACTTTATTACAGTTCCAACATAACGTCCCTGCCGTCATAATCTATTCCATGACTGACAAAGGCAAGTATCCCATATGCCCCCTTAACCATCCTATTCACCTATCATACTGCCTTCAATGATATGTGGACAAAATCCCAAGATCCTAGTTCTTCTTAGTGTTCTGCCATTCATCAAGTACTGCCATTCATTGTCTTGTTACAACTTCCAAAGTTAAATATCTGACATTTTTCAGGGATAAATTCTATCTGTCACTAATCTGCCCATTTGTCCAACCCATCTATATATTGCTACAACATCAAACCTTGCTCACTATTAACCCTCGTCCAATCTTACTGCATCCTCAAACTTAATTATCAAGCTCCCCACAAGCTCATCTACATCATTTATGTATATCACGACTAATAAGAGATCCAGCACTAATCCTTGTGGTACAATACTGGGTACTGGCTTCCAGACACACAAACAACCTCTACCACCAACCTCTGTCTCCTCCCACAAAGCAAATTTTGGCTTCAGCTTGCCAATTTACCCTGAATCCCATGCGCTTTTGCCTTCCTGATTTTCACTCAAGTGGGATCTTGTCAAAGGCTTTGCTGAAATCCATATAAAAGGATCAAGGGTCATCTATATACCAGGTCACATCCTCAAATAATTCAAATAAATTTGTTAAGCTATCTCTGATCAAACCTTGCCTCCGCAAGTTGTGATTAATTATCCATTTCAGAATTTTCTCCAATAGTTTCCCTACCACTGATGTGAGACTTTATCTCTACCACCCCTCATGAAGAGTGAACCCACATTAGCTGTCCTCCTGTCCTTTAACAGCTCCCCTGTGCTCAGAGACAAATTTGGGTCAGAGCCGTTGTAATTTCCTCCATTGGGGAGCCTCCCACAGCAGATTGATTCACTATGTCAATCTGCTCAAGAGCCTCACAAATTTTGGAGCTACATACCCTTTCTCCTGAACATAAGCATAAATGAAGTATTCGTTTTAGCATCCAGCAATGTGTTCCATCTCCAAACACAGATTATCTTTTTGCCACTAACGTCCTGACTCTTTCCCTGGTTATCACCTTCCCCTTAACATGTATGCAAAAAAGTGTGTAAGCATCTTGGAACTGTTCAACTTGAGCATTCAGGAATGCCAGCAATACCAACCTGTCAAGAGCTATCAAGATGTGTCAAAATGTGTGTTTTTTTAATGAATTAAAATGTTTTTCTCATTGGAATGTAATGTGTAATATAGAACTTAAAAATTAACTACGTTCTCCCATGTGCATGGGTACTTGTGGATACTCAATAAGATGGTCTGGTAAATGAAAGGGCAACAGGTTGAGGGTAGTATTGGGCACCAAGCTTGCATAGGGGTATGAAAGGCCATTGCGATTAGTAGATGGGCAAAGCATGGCATAGAGGGGGGATTTGGTTGATATAGGGACTGCATGGAATTGAGACGAGTGAGGGCATGTCAAGGGATTCCTGGAGGTATGCAGTTCCTCAGGAGGAAAAGGACATTTGGCATGTCCATAAAGACTCTTACCAATTTTTCTAGTTACACCATAGAAAGCTTTCTATCAGAATGCACCATGGCTTGGTATAGCAACTGCTCTGCCCAGGACCATAAGAAACTACAGAGAGTTGTGAACACAGCCCAGGCCATTACCCAAGCCAACCTTCCATCCATTGACTCCATCTATACTTCTCACTGCCTCAGGCAGCTCGGTTATAATCTCTTCCAACCTCTTCCATTGGGCAGGAGATATAACAATGTTAAATTTAATGTTGTTCTCGCTCAATGTACAGCTTCTCTGCAGCCTTAACACTGTATTCTTTGCTCTGTTATATTACCTTAATATACTTCATATGGTATAATCTGCCTGTACTGCACGCAAAACAAAACTTTTTACTATACTTAGGTAGATGTAACAATAATAAATCAAATCAAATCAAAACACTTCTCATCTTTCAGAGAAGGAAGGTAACCCTTTGGATCAGATCGTGTGGCACATTTTGTAGAGATAAAACAGCATTTCGTGGAGGAAAGGCACCCACAGGGTTTGTAAAAAGGCACCTCTATATTAAGAAGTGCATCATTTATTGAAACTGCTAAACGCCTATTTTTAATCATTCAGGGAATATAAGTCAGCATTTGATGCCCCTCTGTTGTGGTGTGATTAATTTAACCCATGTTCCCTGAGCTTTATTTTGAGCCTCTGATATAATTCTGGAACCCAAGGCAGGCTTTCTACCCAGCCCACCTCAGGAGCTGATGCCCTCTTTGGCTTTTCTTTGGTTGTCTGGTCTGCCTTTCTATCCAGCCTGCCTCTTAGGTAGGAAGCTGGGAATTGTAGTGTAAGACATTGGAGCAGAAATAGGCCATTGAGCCTATCAGATTTGCTCCTCCATTCAATTACATCCAACTGATCTGATAATCCTCAACTTCACTTTCTTACCTTTACCCCACACCAAGGCCTGTCCATCTCAGTATTGATTGTAATGATTCAGCCTGTACAGTCCTCTATGGTAAAGAATTCCTCATAATCATGACTCTCTGATAGAAGAAATTCTTCCTCATCTCTGTCCTAACTGGGTGGTCCGATTACGTCCTGTAGTCCGAGATTTTCCCAAAAAGGGAGATATCCTTTCTTTATCTATCCTGATATGCCCCCCCAACAATCTTGCATGTTCCCGATAAGGTTGCCTCTTATTCTTATCTCCAATCAGTACAGCCCAAACTACTAACCTCTCCTCATAAGATAATCCCTCTATTTGCAGGATCAACTAGAGGATATTTGCTGGATTGCCTCTAATGCCAAAGTATCATTTCTTACATAACGGGACTAAAACAGTTCACAGTTCATATTCCAGGTGTGGTCTGATTAGTGCCTTCAATAGTTTTAGCAAGATTTCCCCATTTTTATATTCTGTTCTCTTTAAAATAAGGGCCAAAAGTACGAGGACTTGACATTCCCTCTGTGCCACAGCTTTCTGCAGTCTTTCCCTGTTTAAATAATATTCAGTTCATCTTTTTGTCCTGTCAAAGTGCATACCCTCAAATTTTCCCACTTTATATTCCATCTGCCAAACTTTTGCCCACTTACTTAACCTGCCTACATCCCTCTGCAGGCTATTTGTGTCTTCCTCACCACTTGCATTCCCAACTAGTTTTGGTGTCATCTGCAAACTTGGCTATAGTAAATTCACTTTCCATATCCGAGCCATCCATCTATCTATCTGTCTGTCCATATGTCCGTCTGCATAGTAAATAATTGTGGCCCCAGCACTGATCCCTGCAACACACCACTAGTTTTAAGATGCCATTCTGAAAATGCCCCTCTTATGCCAACTCTGTCTTCGACTAATTGGCCAAACCTTTATTCATGCTAATACATTACCTCCAAAACCATGGGCTCACATTTTATTAAGTAGATTAACGAGCTATACCATATGGTATTCTATAATGTATGTTAATGTGTGGTATTGAAGTAGCCATTATAAAGGTTGGGTTCACAGAGCCAGGAATTCCATGCAACCATGTGGAAACAAAAATTAGGGGCTTAACTGCTTATTTGGGCGCATTGGCTCACCTTTACAATGTTGCAAATCATTGGAAATTTTTTTGTAAAAGCTTGCTCACTTGTCAAGGGTTTCAGGCTTAGTTGAAGTTACTTGCCTGATGCTTCAATAAAATTAAATGATTTTTTTTGCTGATGGTTTCAGATGCAACCAACTCAAAAGTTTAATGAACAGCATCCACTTGTTACAAATCGGAATACAACAGTTCCATTGAATAGCATTCCAGTGACGGAAAAAAAGAGCAACCTCTATCAATTACTATTAATGAGAGAAGGTAGGAACTGCCGATGCTGGAGAATCTGAGATAACAAGCTGTACAGCTGGATGAACACAGCAGGGCAAGCAGCATCAGAGGAGCAGGAAAGCTGACGTTTCGGGTCTGAATGTCAGCTTTCCTGATCCTCTGATGCTGCTTGGCCTGCTGTGTTCATCCAGCTCTACACCTTGTTATCCCAATCAATGAGAGAATTTACATTTAGGATTAATAAAGGTGGCAGATTTTGTTTTGTATCTTAAATTTGTATTAATCGTATCATAAACCCCTCAAAGTGCTTCACGCAGGAGCGAGCCAGATCAAAATATTTAACACTTAAAGAGTGCTGGTTAAAAACATATTCAACAAAGTAGATTTTGAGGAAGTTTGTAAAGTGAAGATGCAAGCAGCAAGAATGATTGAAAGAATTTCAGAAGATGGGAACAAAATGGTTAAAAAATCTTATGCCAGGCAAGGAGCTATGGGGCCTGGAAATGTGCAGTAGCCCAGAGCTGACAGTACATTGAATGCAAACCGGGATGTACACTCAAATGTTGCAGAAGAGAGAATATGAACGGATTGAAAGTGACAACAGAGGTTTTAAATTTGTTTTGTTTTTGTTTATATTTCTCAACGATGTTAGCCATTTAAAAAGACATTTACAATTATGACCACTGTCAAGTGGTACTGAAGAGTCAAATTTCACAAATGTCATCTTGTTCAACATCAACATCACCTATAATAGAGGTTTGAACTTTTTGATTTCTTATACTTACATTCCCTGTGACCTGGTCAATACTGAGATTGTCAATTCATGGAACAGTGAGGTGTCCTGTGCCTTTGCTTAAAGTAGGACTAAGGCAAAGACTGCCCACATTTGATATTGATCTCAAAACATAGCAAAATAAGGAAAGCTCCCCCTATTTGTTCTCTGAAGAAAGGTACTGGGGTAAATTCCCATCTTGGCCACTTACGGGGTAATTTAGTTAGCCAGTTAACCTATCCTTTATAGAACACACCCTATTTTCAGCTCATTGAAATGTTTTTGTATTAACTTTCATTTGCAGTGAATAGCAGTTTTCTTAACTGTTTTTATATTACTGTCATGCGTGTTATCTCCTCACACTAAAACAGGTGTTAATTCTGCAGAGTTGACTGAGCGTGGGTGTATAGAGTTCTTTGGCAGCTGCTATAAATTAAAAGTGTTAGGAAATTTCATTAAACTATAATTGCAATCCTCTACTCTTTCATGGTAAAAACACAGTCATATGTTGGGGCTTATGTGAAGCCAGCAACGCAAATAAAATTTGATCAGACGAGAGGACAGACAATGAAAATTAAACGAAGATCATATTCAGTATATTTTCTAACCATTTATTGTGGTCCAGATTCATAACATTTCCACATAACCTAATTTCAGGGTTAACACCGATTTTAGGCAACTGAAGTGTATATAATTGCCTTAATAATTATCTGCTAATTTATTTCTGTTTTACAGCTGCTAAATATTCAGTGTTTTTTTTGTTATAAATCAGCACGTAGTCAGGGTGGGGAAAGATGGTGAATCTGTAAATAGAAGGATAGGTAGCATTAGCTGCACTGCACTTCTCTGACGCATTTCAGAAACATTGTTATTCTCAGCAAGAATGTGCTGATTTGAGAAGCTATTTGAGCAACTGAGCCATTTGACAGAAAAATACATGATAAGACCATTAAATGTAGCCAATTTGGCCCATTCAGTCCACTATGCAGTTCAATGAGATCATGACTGATCTGATAATCCTCAACTCCACTTTTCTGCCTTTTTCCCATAGTCCTTGATACCCTTACTAATTAAAAATCAGTCTATTGACCCAGCCTTGACGGTTCTCTGTAGTATAGATTCACCCCACTCTGAGGGAAGAAATTCTTCCACATCTCTGTCTTAAATGGGTGACTCCACTTGTGAGACTCTGCTCTGCTCCTGGACATCCTTTCCTGCAGCCCTCAAGTCCCCCAAGAATTGTGTATGTTTCAATAAGATCTCCTCTCATTCTTCTAAACTCCAGTGAATACAAGCCCAAACTACTTAATCTCCCCTCATAAGAAAATCTTTCCTTAATTAGAATGAATCCAGTGAACTGGTCTGCTTCCAATGTCAACATATCTTTTCTTAGATAAAGTGACTGAACTGTTGACAATATTCCAGATGCGGCCTGAGTAGTGACTTGTATTTTAAGGTTAAGCAACATGTCCTTTTTTTTATATAACCCATTCCCCATGCAATAAAGGCCAACTTTCCTTTTACCTTCCCTATTATCTGCTGAACATAAATGCTAGCCTTTTGTGATTCATGCAATAAGACCCTCATAAGTTCTCTGCACTGGAGTTTTCTGCAGTCTTTCCCAATCTGACTAATATTCAGTCCTTCTATGCTTCTTGCCAAACTGCATCGATTCACTTTATTCCATTTGCCAAGTTTTTGCTCATTCAAATGTTGTGACATGTTTAAGGCACAGTGATGCCTTTATTTGTTGCAATGTCCATTGGATTACAAAGATGTGAAGCAGGTGCTTGCAATGAATGAAATCTTCTTTTGTTTTCATATAAGCCTTTATGTTTTTGATCCGAGCCCTGAAATAGATTATTTTAAATTGCATGTTTTAAAATCTATCGTGTGTTTCACTCCATTGTTTTCTATGATAACAGCTGAAAAGAGAAGTGCAAGCAGTTAACCTGGAACTAGTCTGAAAAGAAAGGTTGGGAACTGGTATAAGTCACTCCTGTATCAGACAAGTTTCTGGCAAGTTGCTTACACACGGCCCTAGCCCATGTCGACTAAATTTCACTTACCTGTGGTTCACACGATTTGAAGTCAAGATTGTCATAGAGCTTTATAGCACAGAAAGTGGCCCTTTGGCCCAGTCAAAAACAACCACCTGACCATTCTCATCCCATTTTCTAGCACTTGGCCCATAGACGTGTATGCCTTGGAAATATTTCTTAAATGTTATGAGGGTTTCTGTCTCTAACTCCAGTGAGTTCCAGATTCCCACCACCCTCTGGGTGAAACTGTTTTTCCTCACATCCCCTTTAAGTCTCTTGCCCCTTACCTTAGATTTATGCCTCCTGGTCCTGAGACCCCCACCAAGGATAGAAAGTATCTTCCTGCTTACCCAATGACTGTCATAATTTTATACCTCTCAGTCATGTCACACCCCACACCCCACCCAGAGTCCTCTGCTTCAAGGAAAACAACTCTAGTCCATCCAATCTCTCTTCACAGCTAAAATTCTTCAGCCCTGGCACCATCCTGTGAAATCTGCTCCACAAACTCTCAAATGCAATCACATCCCTGTTACATTGTGAATTCCAGAACTGCACAGTGAAGTTAAAATTTTAATTGAATTTTCATCAGTTGCAAATCTCAGAATGCAAAACACGATCAAATCTGTTAAGCACTCTGCTTCATGATGGATTTGGCAGGTGGTGACTGCCCTAAACAAAGTAAAATCAATGAATGATTACCAACCGTCATGTTGCTAAATATAAAGAATCTGTAAAGCAACAATGTGTGTCCATTTGTTTCATAATTGAGCTCTGGAGCTTTTTCTCAAATTTAATTCATTACTTTGAAACAACAATGGTCATTGCTATGTAAAACAGCATCGGTATCAATAGTTTTTCTTGTAATTATTAATTAGCGCTGCTGGGTAGAATGCACTAATTAGGGTAAATTAGTTATATCATTGAGTTCCCTTCTTGCTTTCAAGCTCTTGAATATTAGTAGAGATACAGACAGCTTGAAGCATCCACCAGGAGGTCCATTTTGTGCTTAAGAGCCAGCATAACTGTAATATCATTACTCACACCACCTGCATGGGTGAGATTTGATAATCAAGGCTGCTATTTGGATTAAATCCAATTCAGATCTAACTGTCCATTCAGGTGTTCAATGCAGGTACATTGCTCGTTCATTAATAATCACAAAGAGTTGGAAAGAAGAGTTGCAACATCAGGACAGACAAAGCAAAAACACCTCTATAGGTTTCCCAACTATTTTTGTGAATGTTCTGAATGTTTACGGTCTCTCAGAAGAAATGTCAATGACTATTGTACATTTTGAAGAAAGAAAACTCAACAGTGAGCAAATTAGAATCCCCTGTTGTTGCAGTGCAAGCCATTTTCATCACACACCATCAAATGTCCAACTGCTCAATATTTTAAACCTACAACAGGTCTGGAAGTTTCCCCTTCTGCATATGCGGCAATCCAGAATGAGAGGCCATAGTTTTAAGCTAAGGGGTGGCAGATTGAACGCAGAGATGAGGAGGAATTACTTCTCTCAAGAGGTTGTGAATCTGCAGAATTCGTGACCCCAGAGTTCAGCAGATGATGGGAGACTGAATAAATTCAGGGAGGCGGTAGACAGATTTATAATTACCAATGGATTAAAGGGTTGTGGGAGCAGGCAGGAAAGTGGTGTTATGGCTGAAATGAGATCAGCCATGATCATATTACACGGTGGAGCACACTTAAGGGGCAGAGTTGCCCACTCCTGCTCCGAGTTCTTATTATATCCACACTTTTAAATATACATGTTGTTTCAGAATACTAACCATGCATCAGATTCATAAGGTGAAATGTACAGCGAGTCCTCATTTTATATGTACAGCAGATTTGCAGTTCTTGATGCTGAATCTCCACATTTTCCCAGAAACGAGGTTCAGTCTTAATATCAGCATTGAAATGTACTTGAGAAACAAAGACCTTTGAGCTGAGAGTTAAAACATAAAGATTAGAAGCACATGTGGACCATATGGCCCATTATTTAATATGATCAGAGTTGATCTTGGACTTCACCTTCACTTTATCCCAACTGCCCTGACAGACCTAAAATCTCTCTCAGCCTTAAATATATTTAATGGTTTATTTCATCTATAATTGTCTGCAGTAGAGAATTCTAAGCAGTCACAACCTTTTCAATGAAGAATCTCCTTGGCTAAACCTAAACGATCAGCCCCTTTATCCTGAAAATATGCAGTCCAGTCCCTCACCCATCAGTGGAAATGTGGGACTTCTGTTCCCCTTCTTTGTCCTGGGACTGGGGTGTAGGGTCAATGTGGGAGGACAGGCCTACCAGTCCCAAACACAGATTGGAGACAGCCGGAGTGACTTAAAGGGCCCACATAGGTTCACTGGGAATTGTTTCAGTTTTTTACTTATATTTTATCTTGTCTAGATCTCACCTCTCATATTTGATTACCCTCCCGATCCATTTCCCATGCTCAAACCATGCTAATTTATAATCACAACCTGCTCTCAATGGTCCTTTGTACTTTACATTCCAAAACATGCCTCATCAACCAACATACTGGGTCATCATGCCACCTATTAATCCGCAGCTCATGGGCCCTGATCTAATCACCTTGGCCTTCATACATTCAATGCCAAACTATGCCCTCTGCTTATACAACTACTGGCATCAAACACTCCATTTCAACTTAATGCCATCTCATGACAACTCATGCCCACCCACCCTTCAGCTTTTGTGCTTACACTGTCTCTGTTGAATCACCCTGTATCCACTATGGGCATACTTCACATTTGGTTGAAATCAAAGTTCCAAATATCTATTACAGACTTGACCATGTTAGGAAAAAAAAACACTTCCATTCAACATTTTTAAATCCCATCAAATACTTATTCCCTTATGAAAATAAAAAAAATCATAACCCCATATCAAGCTCGCTGAGGCCTCAACCTTTACAATTGATATCAATGGCATAGATGAAGAGACTGAAGATATGGATATGGTCATTTAACGGCCAGCTGGTTCCACAAATAACACATCTGTGGACTCCTGCCATTCCAATCCTCCTCCCACAGAAATAAGACATGAGGTTTGATGGCAGGACTTGCAATTCCCGACTTTTCCTGGCATTTTTGCTATGGCAGCGACACTCTCCATTTTGCAAAAATTGGGCAGAAAATCTTTGAATATTTTTAAATAGGGGTAGATAGGTTCTTGGCAACAAGGTGGTAAATTGGTGGTATTTGAGAATGTGGAGTTGAGGTTAAAATCACATCTGCTAAATCCTTATGAATGACAAAGTAGGATTGAAGGGCTGAGTGGTCTATTTCTGCAACTGTCTTGTGTTATCATATGTGTGCATGTAAATATAGCTAATATCTTAAACCCAGGAGAAAAATCTTTAAATTAGGATCTTATGCTGGGATAATTAAACATTGTGGAAAGCACTGAGTCATTAGCAATCGTTTAATGATTGTTGTTAGGATAATGTCAATACATGGCTAATATAATTGCTACTTCATGCTGTCCAATGCAGCCTATATTTAGTTTGTAAAGCTGGGGATTTAAACGACTTCATTGCTTGACAAGTTCTGCAGACCTTACCCACTCTTAAAAGACATTTACTTGCACTGTAAATATTGCTAACTACAATACTGCAGGTTAAAGTCCTTGCTACAGTGAAAGAGGGGTTTGGTTGAAGTCAGCATTCATTTTGAATAGCCCAGCTGATCTTGGATTTTCCTCACATGTGAATCAAACTCAAAACATTTCCACCTACTGATGAAAATGGCACCGCTCGGAAATGAGGAGTGGATCTAAATCTTTTGGATCCAGGTCTGACCATTATGGAAGGTTCACAGAGTCTCCACATTAAAGTCAAAGCCAATATCTCAGCATCTACCTGGTGAAGCCCCTTCATAATTTTGAACCTTCAATGCACTCACCATCCATTCTTCTCACCTCCAGGGAATATACCAACAATCTAATCAGCTCTCAACAGAGGTTAACCCAAGGATCAATCTGGTCAGCATTTTCGGAACTACCTCCAATGCAAACATATCCCTCCTTAAACATAGAGACTAAAAGTTATACACAGTAGCCCAGGTGTGACCTCATCAAAGTCCTGTACAATCATAGAAAGTAATGAAATCTAGTTAAGAGCAGTTGAATGGAAAGTGTTTAGAAGGTACATAAAAGGGTAAAGAAAATCACTTCTGCATTGTTAGCAAATTTTCTTAAAAGATCCTGAGATGCTTGCAGTAAATGAAATACTTTTGAATTATTGTTGTTATGGAGTGAAATACAGGATAAAACTTACACAATGTTCTTGCACAATTATCAATGAAATTAATTCATGTGTAATCTATTGCAAACCAAATTTGGCTTTCTTTAAAAATTATTTATTCATGGGATATGTGCATTGCTGGAAGCATAACATTTATTTCCCATCAATAATTACCCTTGTAGTGGTGGTGAGCTGACTCCTTCAACCGGGGCAGTCCTTGGGGTATAGGTACAGTGCTATTAGGAAGGGAGTTCCAGGATTTTGACCCATTGATAGTGAAGGAACAGCAGCAGTCACGATGGTATGTTCCTTGGAGGGGAACTTGCATGTGGTAGTGTTCCTACATGTCTGTTGCTCTTGTCCATGTAGGTGGTAGAGGCTGTGTGTTAGGAATGTCCTGCCAGAGGCTCTTTGATGTGTTACAGTAGTATTTCTTGTAATGGGTCATACTTTTGTGACTGTGCATTGATGGTGAAGGGAGTGAATGTTGAAGTTGTTAGATGTCGTGCTGGTCAAGTTGGAAACCTTATCCTAGATGGTATCAAGCTTATTGAATGTTGTTGGGTCTGCACTTAACCAGGCAAATGGAAAGTATTCCAACACATTCCTCACTTATATCTCATGGATGGTTGACAAGTTTTTGGGAAATGTGGGTGTGAGCTACTTACGACAGACTTACTAGCTTCTGATTGCTCTTGTGGACACAATATTTAAATGGCTAGTCTAGTTCAGTTTCTGGTTAATGATTAACCCCCAGATGTTGCTAGTGGAGGAATCAGCCATTTTAATAACATTGAGCATCAAGGGGCTATGGTTAAATTTTTTGTCGTTGGAGTTGATATTGTCTGGTGTCTATATGACGTGAATGTTAATGCCACTGGGTAAAACAAGTGTACTTTTGTCCAGGTCTTGCTGTATTTGGAACACAGAATGTTTCAGTATCTATAGTGTCACCATGGCGCTAATTAACAGGCAATCATCAGTGAATACTCTCGTCTTTAACCTTAAAATAGAGAAAAACCCAATGAGGGAGATAAAGCAGCTGAAGATGGATTAGACATAGGGCACTACCCTGAGAAACCCTTGAAAAGATGTCCTGGAGCTGAGATGATTAGCTTCTAATAGCCACAGCCATCATCCTTTGAACCAGGGACAAGACTTGAACCAATGTAAACATTTCACTCTGATTCCCCACTGAGTCCAGTTTTTGCCTGCACTCCTTGTTGTCTCTCATTGTAATGTGGCCTTGATGCTGAGCGCGGTCAATCTCAGCTCACCTCACCTCTAGGGTTCAGCACTTTTGTCTATATTTAAATCATAGTTATAATGAGGTCAATGAATGAGTGGCTCTGACAGAATCTAAACTGAGCGTCAGGAAGCAGGTTATTCCTTTACAAGTGTCATCTGATGGCACAATTGATAAACTTTTCACTTTGCTAATAACCAAGAGTAGACGGATGGGTTGTCAATTGACCTGGTTTGATTTCTCTTGCTTTTGTGTACAGGGCAATTTCCCACATTAGTGGTAGATGCCAGTATTGCAGCTGTATTTGAACAGCTTGGCAAAGGGAGTGGGTTTGATCAGGGAACACGGCAGCTAATTCTGGAGCATAAGCCTCCAGTACTGTTGCCAGAACAGAGCCAGGGCCCATAGCCTTTGCAGTAACCAGTATCTGCATCCATTACTTGGTTAATTCACTCAGAACCTCTGGGCATAGATAGATGCAAGAGCTTTAGATTTGTCTTTTTGCACTGATTTGCTGCATTCCCCATTTTCAAGGATAACATTATTTGTGGAGCCTCCACCTCTTGTTAGTTGTTTAATTGTTGATCATCATTTGTGGTTAGATGTGGCCAAGACTGCAGACCTTCAACCTGATCAGTCTCTTTTGAAATCACTGAGCCCTGTCTAATGCATGTTGCTTCCTCCGTTTGGCATGCAAGTAGTCCTATAGGTTTACCATGTTGACACCTCATTTTTGCTATGGCTGATGCTGCTTCTGACAGGCAGTCCTGCACTCTTCATTGAACTAGGATTGATCCCAGTGGTAATGGTAGAGTGTGAGATATTCTGGGGTATATGGTTGTAGGTTGAGGTTCAATATAATTCTTCTGTTGCCGATGGCCAACAGGGCCTTACGGATGCCCAGTACCGAGTTGCTAGATCAATTAGATTTCTGCCCCACAATGCACAATAAAAGTACCAGACAACATGATGAAGGTTATCATCAACGTGAAGATAGGAATTCATCTCCACAAGGACTGTGCAGTGGTCTCCCCTACCAATACTATTACAAACAGACACATTTGTGGCTGGAACTTTGGCATGGACTGCAGCAAGTAGATTTTTCCTTCTTGGTTGTTCCCTCACAACATTCTTCGACCCAGTCTTGCAGCTATGTCCTTTAGGACTTGGCCACTTCATTCAGCAGTGATGCTACTGAACCACTTCTGGTGATGAACATTGAAATCGCCCCACCCAGATTACATTCTGGGTCCTGACACGCCCTTGTGCTTTTCCAAATGGTGTTCAACACGGAGAAGTGCAGATTCATTAACTGAGATGGAGGCAGTAGCTGGCGGTTTTCTTACCCGTATTTGCCCTATTGCCTTGCATGTCCTTACCAGCCAGGATTCCAGCCATGCATTTTCTAGGCTTGTGGTGTGAACTTGAAAAATATTTGTTATTTTTTTAACTCATTATTTGATATTGCCTTATAACATGATGCACAGCCATTAAACATATACATCACGCAAAATTTACAGATACATTTATTGTTATGTTTTTTTCTGGTTTGAAGAATGCCTCTTAATGAAAATTGAATGTGTTGTATATTTGTTTGGTAACTTACTCACCAAATTGCCACCCAGGCAGTAAATATAAGCATTTACCACTTTGATATTGATCGAAATTGGACAGACTTCATGAAGAGAATGCCTCAGGAGACAGCTATCCAGAGAAGCTAACTATCACTTACATCATCAAGTAAGGTGATGTGTTTCATTTTGACAGGTGTCTTGCTAAATTCGCTGACAGTGAGAAAGAGCTGATTTATTGTCAATAGATACACAGCCAGGGTGTTGCTAGCCTCTATACATCAGGATAACAATAGCACACTGGTTTCGAAAATTTTTTAAAAAAATTATCCAAAAGAGAGGAATACGTTGAACTGCGTCTGGATTTGCACTGTCCCTTTAGGAACTGGAAAGTTGCATTTTGGCAAATTACTGATTGCAAACTGAACGTCAAAACTGGGTGGACCAGTTGTTCCAGATGCACATAGAATGCACACATTTTACATTTTGTAGCTCCATACTCTGACACATTCTACAAACTACAAGCAATTGTATCTGGGAATGGTGCAGAGGACCAGGTGGCAATTACACACTGAAGGTAAACAGAACTGTTGTTGTGTGCTCCACAGTAAACATACACAAGACAATGCAGACCATACGCTCAGTACATTTTAGTTACACGAATGCACATTTAAACAGGTTTGGGTTTACATTTTCTGTAGCTTTGAACATGATTTGAAATTTCACTAGCTGTTGTGGCATTTGAAACCCAGGCCTCAGAACATTAACCTGTGCCTCTGGACTAATTGACTAGCGACATTACTATAATACCAACATTTGCCCAGTACAAGGTTAGTCAAAAGATTGATTTTGTATGCTTTAAATTGGTCTTGTTTTGGTCATGTACACATTTTTGAGATACCACACCGCTCTTTGTTAAAGATCTGTGCAAAAGGTGGCAACTCTAATAAGTTCATAATGATTCGCTGATAAATTGTTTTGTAGGAAAAGCCAAAAACATGTTGGAGAGCATTTCAACACTGCCCACAAGGTAATGAACGGATAGGTGGGCAATTAGGACCAACTAGTTTACTCAATCATGCAGGAATTGAGCACATGAGAATTTGTCTGGGAATGAAGGTTATCATCAATGTGAAGATAGGAATTCATCTCCACAAGGACTGTGCAGTGGTCTCCCCTACCAATACTATTACAAACAGACACATTTGTGGCTGGAACTTTGGCATGGACTGGATCAAGTAGATTTTTCCTTCTTGGTTGTTCCCTTACGACATTCTTCGACTCAGTCTTGCAGCAATGTCCTTTAGGACTTGGCCACCTCATTCAGCAGTGATGCTACTGAACCACTTCTGGTGATGATCTGGTTGGCAAGGACACCCTTGAAAAACATGTTTCATTTTTAAGATGTGTATGTCAGGTTCTTTGATATATTCAAGGCCTCACTGCAACTTTAACTATGTAGGCTAAGTGGGAAATGAAAGTGTGTTTCTTGGCAGGCTCGATCAATGATGAGGAGAATAGGGACCAAAAAAATTCTGAAAAAGCAAATTTTCATTTTCATCCTTAATTTCTTTATGGGACCAATAGATGACTCCTTTCGAATTCACAGGGAGAAAAAGACCCTCTTGGATTTGTCCCTTTTGTTAACCGTGGGACACTCAGGAATTGCTGGTAAAAAATATCTGAGATGTCACTGTCTGCTAAATCACAAATTTCATAGCTTTTGCTAACTTAGGTAGGAGGTTGGTCAGGGTGATTCAAATGAAGCCTCAGAGTGAAAATACCTCCTAAGTCAGGCAGATTTTAACATCCATTCCTCTGGTGAATTTTGGGCATTTAATCAGGCTGGATAGTGTCACCTTCCCACGTTCGCCCCAGTTCATTTGGAGATTACTTGTGGATGGCCTTCCTAATCCACCAATAAATGAGTGTCTAAGGAGGATAATTAGTGCGAGATCAAGGGTCTCATTCCATTGCTCCTGGTATTAACTGAACAGCAGTTTGTATGCTCAAGCATATAGCGAGCAGAAACAAATTTGTTTGACATTGCTAACAGATTCCGGGGTAATGGTGTATTTTAATTTTTTTTTCTATATCTATGATTGTAAGCCAATGTCAGAAAATGATTGTTTTAAAAGTCAAGGATTTTTAAAGTGAGTAACCTGACACTCATTGTAAGTGCTACTTACACAGCTGCTTTCTCAAGCAATTCTCGAAGTCTACTTTGCCGATTAACTGGAGCTAAAGGAAAATGGAGGTTTGGCTGGCAACAAGTAGCTGATTGGTCTTTGGACCAGTGACCAGTTATCAAAGACAAAGGGCTTCTACCAGTCAATACCTATGTGATTGGCTCCTTGATAGCCAAACAACTTGGGGATGTTAATCTGTTGGCAGAAACCATTGGACCTCTGGTGAAGAAGGAGTTCATTTTGCTCTGCAGTAAGAAAATGTTGCAAGCTGAATATAGTCAGTTCTTTACCCCTTTCTAGTTGCTGTAAACTGTTACTTTAATTCATAAGTTATAGTCCATAACAAGTGCGAAGTAGTCACCCTGTGCCTCCTGCAAACAAATGAAAGTAACTGGAGAAGAATGATCAAGAAGCAATGTTCTCAATGGCAAACAAATTCATCTTAACAAACCCTGAAGACATGGACTATTGTACTAAATAAAAACTGAAAGAACTGTGGATGCTGTAAATCAGGAACACAAACAGAAGATGCTGGAAAAGCTCAGCAGGTCTGGTAGCATTTGTGAAGAAAAAATCAGAGTTAATATTTTGGGTCTGGAATTCTGACGAAGGGTCATTGGACCCGAAACATTAACTCTGAATTTTTTCTTCACAGATGCTGCCAGACCTACTGAGCTTTTCCAGAAACTTCTGTTTTTGGACCATTGTACTACCTTCATAGTATTGCCCTCCCCTCCCATAATACCTGTATTCTTTTTTTCCCTGTTATTTAGTTGTGTGTATGTATGTACGTGTATGTATGTGTATATGTGTGTGTATGTGTGTGTGTGTGTGTGTGTGTCTAGAAGAGCAGTAGCAGTTTATAAAGGGACGTATATATTGCTGTACGGCAATGTGCCATATCAATCTCACATCTGCCTCATGTACCAGCAGCTTATGCAGTAAACACTCGGTACGTGCAATAAGCAAGTAACCATGACTCAAAGTCTAAAGAGAGCAGTCCTCACCAAAGTCTATGGAGGCTGCAGCCAGGCAGGAGGACTTAGAACGGTATGTCAAGGACAACCTCCCATCCCTGTCCAGAGTATTGAGCATGGTCAGGTATCCCTCAGATGCATGTGCCTGGGCAGGCCAGACATGTTAAGGTTCTTCTTACCAGATGCCTCACAGCACCAGGGACCTGGGTTCGATTCCAGCCTTGGCGACAGTCTGTGTGGAGCTTCCCCTGGGTGCTCCATTTTCCTCCCAGAGTCCAAAAATGTGCAGGTTAGATGGATTGGCCATGCTAAATTGCCCCATAGTGTTCAGGGATCTGCAGGCTATGTGGGTTCACCAAGGGAAATATGGGGTTATGGGAATAGATTCTTCAAAGGGTCAGTGAGGACTTAATGGGCTAATAGGCCTCTATATGTGCTCTGGAGATTCTGTGATTTAAAAGATCATTGCATCAGAAAATGGCAGACTATATATTGGTATCTGAAAAGATCCTGTTCAAAAACAGTTGAGGGATTGGGGTGAACCTCAGTCTCACTGCCGGTAAATTCCACATGTTTATTCAGCATTTTATTCAGTTTAATTACCAGCACAGCCTCCCTGGTAATCCACAACTTTTATAAACACTTTCTTTTTGGTGCCCAGATAGCTGATGCCATTCTGGTAGAACCTTTTTCCTGGGACACTACCTGTGGCAACTGATGAGGTTCCAATGCTAACATATGTTTGGAATTAGGCCGAAGACAGATGGCATCTTTTGAATCTCGATCAATTTGCTTCATTGATTTAAATTGCTAATAACTGCATCAATGTATATAGCAGCTGTTGCTTTCAATCAGAACCAGTTTTCAATACATTTCCTGATAAAATGCTTCATATCCATCTTGTCTCAATGCCTAAGTGAATTGGATCTATGCAAAGTTAAATTTACTTTAGTGATTCTTGAGTTAATTCTTGGTTAAATTAAGCAGAAACACGCTGGAATCAGGAGGAGTTGAAGATGACATCTAATGATGTAAGATCAGAACAAAGTCCTTGGCTGGTCTGCAGTGCTCCAGTGTAGTTAAAAATTGACCATTCAGTTTTGTTAATTGTCTTGCTAATGGAGTCTGACAGATTTCATAGGTTGGAGATTCTTTGCATTTGGCAACAGATAACCTTGAAGTGCAATGCCTTAATAAATATAAACATAAAAGGTGTTGCTATAGAAACCATATGGGTGCTAGCCATGCCTGACTTTGCATGGGATATATGGGTCAACTTTTGCTTGAGTTTGACTTTGGTGCAGTCTCACTTCTTTTTCTTGTACGTTGTGATTGTATCAGTGGCACTACCTATTTCTATACTAACTGAATAATTTCATCACCCTTGCTTTCAATTTCTACCCTTTCTCCACCTTTACTTGGTCTATCTCTTAATCTTCTCTTCCTTGACGTTCCTGTCTCCATTTCTGAGGAAAGACTGTCATCTAATATTGACTATTCCCACTAACTCATATCGGTATCTTGATTGCACATTCTTCCATCCTGGTTCCTGTGGGGGCCTTGTCAATTTCTCTATTTCTAGTGCAACTTTCCACATTCAATACCAATGCATTTAAAAGAGAATTTGACAGAGGGTTTCCTATCGCCCTGGTTGATAGGTCTCTCGACCATATCTATCCCATTTCTTACACTTCTGTTTTCATCCCTACCTTTACCATTTTCACCACAACCAGCATAACGTCACCATGAAATACACCTTCACATCCCCTCCTCTTCTAGCATTCCAAAGTGTCACATTCCATTGTGGTAGTGCGCTGGAAATCCAGCCCCACTATCCCCTGAATTGTGGCAAATCTGAGGATTTAATGAAAGTACCACAAATGCCATTTAGCCTCTTATTCACTGCTTTCCAGAACAAAAAAAATGCCAGGTTTTCCTCAGTAACAATGAAAAAAAACTCTACTTAAGACCCTTAATTTTAACATAACAATAACCATAATGTAATTTATGCAAATTTACCCATTTAAAAATTTCTCCACACACCCACACACACGCACGCGCACACACACACATAAACATACCTGCGCACACACAAAGAAAAAGCAAACAAAAATATTATGACTGAAGGGAACAAAAGTAGTCAGAGGAACATAGTGCTGTAGAACTGGTCCAAAACCAAAAATACTAGATTGGTTGATTATACAATTCTCAATTCCACGGTGATGACTTAATGTTATCCATATCGCAATGATCAGTCTATAGCTCACTGGTTGCTTGGTTGGACCCGGAGTCTTTTGCATTGTCTTTGGGTTTTAGAGTTATTTCTCTCAGTGCCTCTGAATGTATTCTTTCTGGCTTTCTCAACACAAAATTGGAGATAGCAGCTTTAGAGAAGGGGGAGAGGCAAAATATTGATTCAGCTAACTCTAGGAAGTCTCCTTGCTTCCTTCTGTTGCTCCCTTCAGAGAACCTGTGTTAAACTAAAATCTGACAAATCAAGGCTTGTTGCTAAACTGAACTTTCCTGAACCCACAACAGCTGGTGGTAATTAAAAAGTCAATCAAAAGACTGTCTTTGGACAAAATTGTCCTGAACACACACAGGAAGTGCCATTTTGCCTAGACTCAATGTCTCCAAAAGTAACATCAATTTAAACGTTATGATTTTTTTTATTTCATGGAGCATTTCTCTCCTCAAATCCTAACAGGTTTCCTCATGCTACTATCATGAACATGTCCCCTTAATTACCTACCATAATTCGAGAGCGCCAGACTTGTTTGATCCTCGTCTGATTCTCCACTTGCTTTAATCAGAAGTACTTGTCAATGCCAGCAAGTCTTGGGATGCTCCAGGATCCCTGGCACTGCTGCAATCTTGAAAAGGCCTTTATGTGCCCAGTTAAGCACTGTCAGTCTGAAGATACCCTGCACAGTTTATGACATTTACCCTGACATGACAGACCAGAGGAAATGGGTGCATGGCTGTGGACAGGGAGCTGAACATCCTGATTGCTGGAATGGTGCAGAAAAAGAATGTCCTTTTTCTCTGGGATCATGGGAGGATGCCACATCACCAGACCCTGCCAGTTTGGACTGAAGTTGCCACCCTGAGATCAGTGTGGCCTCAGTTATCTAGAAGAATGCCTAACAGTGTAGGAAGAAGGCCAACGATATATATATATTTCTTCAATGTTTCTGTGTCAAAATCCTGACACACCTTCCCTAATGGCACTGTGGGTCTAGATTCAGCATATGACCTATGGTGGTTTAAGAAAATACTTCCCACCACCTTCTCAAGGGCAACTAGGGATGGGTAATAAATGCTAGCCCAGCCAGAAATGCCTACATCCCATGAATTAAGTCTTTAAAAAAGTGTGCTACCTCACACTCACACTAGCTCTGCTACTACATCCATTCTTCATCAAGGCACATTGTCTGCCACTCTCACTATTACATTCAGCATCTTCCTTCATCTACTCCTATCCACCCAATCCTCCCACACAATGACCTGTATATGGCCGCTGTGCCACTTACTCACTCACTTTTGTCATCCCCTTCTATCATTTTCTTTCTTTACTTTTCTATAGAACTTATCTTCTGGTAAACTCAGTTCTAACCATTTTCCAGCCAAGTCTTAATAACAGCTACAAAATCTCTAAGATAAATTTTCACATTCAAATCATTGAAGAATTTCCTTAAGTCTATGCATCTATATAAATAAATCTAACACATCCTTCTCAGCAATAGTTCATTAAAGCTTTTTTTTATGGTATTACAGTTACCAGAAGTACTTCAAGCACAATATCTATCTGTTACTCTAGTCTCTTTCCTTTCTCATTATATTAAAAAAATACACACTACTCTTTTCATGTGAGTCCTTCCTCAAGATACTTGGTTAAAGTCCTTGTGTCTTATTTATTTATCATTTCCTATAGAGCCCTGTTCGCAACTTGGTTCGAGTGAAACTCATTCCAACAGTACAGTTCCTTCCTTTCCCAATATTTTGTGAGGTGTCCGTACAATGCCCTTTGACTTAAATTTTCTATTCTGTGTATTTCTGCGTCAATTTGCTTTAGTTAATAATCCAGCGATTATATCCTTTGAGGCCATATTCTTTAATTTAGTTCCTTGTCCATGGTATTGTCTAAACTAGGACTCTTATGTAGATTTCTCAATGCGATTAGTCCCACATGGGCTAGGACAATCAAATCCTCCTCATTCTACTCCAGTCATGAAATGGCCTGAATCCTGGGGCAGGATGGACAACTCCTGATCAAGGCTGCAGAGAACAGTGTCTGTCCTCCTGACTATCTTGTGTGATATTACTATCTTATTCCTTTTTACTCAATCCCTCTAGAATGGTCAATTGTAAAAAGGTGCCATTGCCAGTCAGACCCAGCAGATTTTCTCCTCATTTACACAGGAAACAAGCCTCCTACTTGCTTTCCATTCCAATAAATAACAATAGCAATAAATAACAATGTGGACAATAAATACTGACTGTGCTAACAACACCCACATCGTGTGGATTAATAATTTAAAAGATTATTCTGCAAATTGGGTGTGGACTATAGACATCAGGAGAGAATAGGAGTTGTTGGAGGGGAAATTCCATAAATTGCATTGTGAGTGTGAAAGTGGAGAATGAATGTTGGATAGTTAACAGATTTTGAGTTCTGTGAAAGGATTTACTGGTTCATTTTGGAAGAATTACTCCTATTTCTCCTAACGCACAAGCATTGCTGTAAACATATATAATTTATGCATTCAAGATAACAAGCATGGGGCTGGATGAACACAGCAGGTCAAGCAGCATCATAGGAGCAGGAAAACTTGACGCTTTGGGCCTAAACCCTTCATCAGAAATGAGGGAGGGGAAGAGGGTTCTGAAATAAATAGGGAGAGAGGGGGAGGCGGATAGAGGATGGATAGAGGAGAGGATAGGTGGAGAGGAGGCAGACAAGT
>JAHRHZ010000074.1:5076818-5091784 GCA_024137785.1 Ginglymostoma cirratum | reverse complement strand
ACTTGTCTGCCTCCTCTCCACCTATCCTCTCCTCTATCCATCCTCTATCCGCCTCCCCCTCTCTCCCTATTTATTTCAGAACTCTCTTCCCCTCCCTCATTTCTGATGAAGGGTTTAGGCCCGAAACGTCAAGTTTTCCTGCTCCTATGATGCTGCTTGACCTGCTGTGTTCATCCAGCCCCATGCTTGTTATCTCGGATTCTCCAGCATCTGCAGTACCTTTTATCTCTGATACTTTATGCATTCAATCTGTTTCATCACTTTTCACTGCTGCAGAGAGTTTCTTGCACCCAAGGAAAACCTATCAGCATTAGTTTATAAAGGAAATCATGTAAAAATAGAAGCAGAAAAAATTTCAAAGACTGGCCCACCTCAAATGAGTGAATTAGGTCCTAATCTTGATGTGCCTCTCTTAAAACCGAAAATGGGCTCATTTCAAATTTAAAATTCATTGTATTCTCATTTGTTCCCTATCCACCCATTCTTGCATAAAAGATTTCACCTCTGTTCATAGAAAGGAAATTTTACCCCTAAACTCCAATGATCTGGATATGTTACAAACATATTAATGTAATCATGTAATGTATTAATGTAATATATTTTTTCTTAGCAGTTATATTGGTCAATTGTACTGGTCATTTACCATTCTGATACTTCTAACTCTTTGATCAATCTGTGATTGAAGTCGTTTACAGATGATTCAGGAATATAGTTATCATTAAAATAATTATCAACTTCCTCATCAGCTTCACATTATTTTAGATAGTGTGAATAAACCAACTGAATTATTTCGGTAGTACAGCCAATTTAAAGGCTCTCTCACTCTGAGATGAACAACCACAAGCTTAAGGACTATGAGGCAGAATGGTTATAGTCTATCGAGAAACCAAAACAAATTCATCAACACTACAGAGATAAATAACTTCAAGTTATCTTTTTGTAAAGATTGTGGAACTTTGGGAGTTGTGCATTAAAAATTATTCTCTGTAGGATACAGATTCCGCTAAAGGTGATCTGTTAATGTACAGCAATGTCCTTTTCACTGTATAATTTGCAGTAATTATGAGCTGGCAGTGGTACTGAGAAATTATTACAAGCTGAGAGATTCCTTTATGCTTTAAGGTAAAGACATAAATCTGTCATAGATAATGTTTTTGAAAAGTCATCATCTAAAATGTAAAGGGAACTTTATTACCCTGCATGCATCCAGATATTTTCATATTTACAAATATGGTTCAAATTTTTCCATTTTGTTAATTAGAAGCATGCTCAAAACTTGATTTAAAGACACTGCCGATATGGCTTGATTCATTGGGCACTATTTTTCCTACTTAATGAGCAATGGCAAGAAAGTTGGGAAAATATAGAGAGAATGAAAAACTCAGAATTGAGAAAGCCTTTTGCGACTTTCCCCTTAAGCTTAAATGGCGAGTTCAGAATCTCACCTTTGAATGGCAACAGCCATATTTCCATGTACTTGCATCTTAGTAGTGCCCCACATATCCACTACCAATTCTCCTTCCCACCTCCAAGAAACCATCTGGTGAAAATTCCATCAATTGCTTATTGTGAGTATCCAGTTGTTTCTTTGCCACGATTTACCCCCAATGCTCAATGACCACAAACCTCTTCAACCCTTTGTCCATGCAGTTTTACAAAGCCAAAGCACCATCCTCACTAGTTATCAGCCCAACTCATGCACACTTCAGGGTCACTGAGAACCCCAATATTTCTGCCAGGTCACTTTCCAAGTAGGGACATGTACAGCACGTAGTGCATCTTATTGTTCTTCACTTGCTCTCTTGGTGTTCACATGCTTTGGCCATACATGGAGGCTGCCAGCTTTTGTCTACTTCATATTGCTTCCTTAGCACAAACTCACTGACTGCAGCATTGACACACAGATTGCCAGCCTGTGTGTGACTCACATTGATTTTATGTTAGCGCACAGGGGTCTTCAATGCTTGGTTACAATCCACCAGTCTCTTTGGTTTGCATCATTTTTCAACAGAGGAGGCGAGGTAGCAGCTGGGTCTCGATCCAAAATGTCAGCTTTCCTGCTCCCCTGATGCTGCTTGGCCTGCTGTGTTCATCCAGCTCTACACCTTGTTATCTCAGCTTGTCCTATTAGACTGGTACTGAACAGTCAGAGGGTTTGGGTCACTGTCAGCCCTACAGGTCACGTGCACCCAGTCAGGTGGGTCATTCGGACCTCTGTGGAGACATCAGCCTAGGAGGTGGGCGACAGTTAGTCAGGACTGTCCTGCCATGTGAGCTTGGGTCTTGGCCATTGTCAGTCCTGGGTTTTGGCCAATATGATTAGAGGATTTATCATGGGGCAGGTCCTGGAGTCCTGGGGAAGTAGTCACCTCTACTCTAGTGATGTGCTTTATTGTGTTGAGTCACTGCAGGAGTGGTCACTGTGATAGGAATAAATTATAGAAAGAAGGGTGGGACTTCATAGAGAACAGGAGGGGATGAGAGCTCTGAAAATGAGGATTCTCACACATCATGGTCACTCTGGGCTCGACATGGGGCAGATATAGGGTACATAGGACATGGGAGTTTCCAAAGATATGGTCTCTGAGGGTAACGGCGATGCATTCATTGTAATATAAAGGAGGTCAGGGAAACACGGGTAGGTTGAAAGAACCCATAGGGGCACCAACACAGAAGAAAACATAAAATTCTTGCCTCATTAGTGATGCATGCAACCCACTCACGAGAGCATGAAGTTGCCATGTCAAATCAAAAGCCAGCTATACAATACTCACATAAAATGGCTGACACTGCATGTAAATTGGGTGGAGTAACTTCCTGTTTCTTTCTTCGTGGACAAAATTAACTCTTGGAACTGGAAACCAAGGGAGATTGCAGTAGACATGGCTCCACTGAATCAGTAATGGCACTCATCTGGTTTCAATTTGCACATCATTGGCAGGACATTCATTGTCCAAAACTGTACATTCCAAATCTTGGTCTCTGGCAATGACGAGCATCACACTGTGTGCACAAATACCGTCCTTGTCATTTCAGCGAAATACTTGCCATCAGATAATAACACTTCAAAGTGGAATCTGAAGTTTCCATTTCCTAAGGGCATTCTGTAGCTAGCTCTGAAACACAACACTTAGCAGCTACCAGATTCTCACATTGAAAGGTAACTATGTGATAAAAACGGAAAGAACCATTTGATTTTAATGGGGACAGGTGTTTAATAGTGGCTTACTGGCAGAATTCTGCTCCCTCAATGTAGCATGAAAACTTTGGCCGTGCTACGCACCATTTGTTAACGCCACTTCAGAACTTATTATAGAGGCATGGCAATGACTTCTTGGGAGGCCTCCCTGCTACGTTGTGTGAGGGGCATAACATCATTCTCATGGATGTGATGACTGAGGAGCTCCTTCAGTAAATGTGTGGTATCTTTCTGACATTTCCTGATGATCTGCTCATAGATCTCACAAGGAAATCACCATGGCTGTAGTCCTGAACATCACAATTCAAGGATCACTGATGCCTGAGGCTATCTGCAGTCAATGACACAGTTGCTAGTGAGGAATGAGCAATTCTTGGCAATTGCAACATATTTCATCCTTGTGATGTCTAAAGAGCCTTCTCACCTCTCATGGGTATGATTTAACCAGTGAGCGATATTTGTTCCACAGCAGACATGTTACCATAACACTATTGAACTTGAAGAAGTAGGAACAGGAAGAGGCTGTTCAGCCCCTTGAGCCTATTCCACCTTTCAATAGGATCATGACTGATCTGACATTCATTATATCCAGCTTTATGCCTTTTCCCCATAGCCTTTGATTTCCTGCAGATCAAGAATCTATTCCAGCCATAAAATATTCACGAGGACACTGCCCCCACAGCTCCCTGTAGCAAGGAGTTCCAAAGACTCACAGCCATCTGAGAGAAGAAATTCCTCTTTATCTCAGTCTTAAATTGGCGTTCCTTTATTTTGAGTTAATACCTTCTGATCCCAGACTTTCCCACAACAGGAATCATTGTCTCAGCATTTACCCTTTCAAGTCCCTTAAGAATTCTTTATGTTTCAATGAGATCACCTCTCATTCTTCTAAACTCTAGTGAGTAGAGTCCCAAACTATTTAACCTTTGCTCATAAGGCAATCCCTCCATACCAGGGATCATACCAGTGAACCTTCTCCAAAATGCTTATATTGTGAGTGAATGAACAGTCATTTACAAGGATGTTTCATCCATGCCACCTCTGTTCCCTCAGTAAGTTTTCTTCTTCCTCTGCCACCCACTATGTATAAGTGCATACTGACCTCTGCAGCTGGGCTGGAGAGACCTTGCTCTGTGGCCTAATTGTCCTTGGACATTTGTCCCTGGGTGTCTTCGGGCTTAGAAGGCCCAGACCTGCTGAAAGTCTTCTTATCAGATACAGATGGAGCCTGTTCACTTGAAGTGATCACAGCTGGAAGTAAAGGAGGAGCCTGGCTTTTCTAAAATGTCTTGGGAAAGGTTTTTGGGCATTGTGGATACGTCTATCTTCATCTTTCTGTTGAGGCTGTACACCTATGGCTACAGCAATGGAGTGCATAAAGATTGTTACAGAAGTTATCTGTGCTCAAACACAGCACTTCATCTCATTTCCTGTGATGAGGTCGGTGCTGCAGCCCTGGCCAGTAGACTTTGCCAACAAAGCTGAGTTGCTCCAGCTGTAAAGTGTGATACGTTGTACTCACACCACATTGAGAAGGCCATTTGAGAATGCAATTGGCTTCATCCACAGAAATGAAAGGGATTCCATTCCATCAATGTAATAAGTCATCTGTGATAACGAACCAACACATGGCAACATTAAATTTGTGGCTGGAAACCTGGTCAATCTTCTGTAATTATTGGTATCACATCATTGGATTCTTCACCAGGTACCTGGGGAGTTGCTGTGAAGCCCATATTCTTGCAAACTCTTCTAGAACATAGAACATTACAGCATAGTACAGGCCCTTCGGCCCACGATGTTGTGCAGACCTATTATCCTACAAAGATCAACATATCCTGCATACACTACATTTTACTGTCCTCTATGTACCTATCGAAGCGTCGCTTAAAAGTCCCCAAAGTATCTGACTCCACTACCACTGCTGGGAGTGCATTCCACACGACCACCACTCTCTGTGTGAAGAACCTACCTGTGACAATCTCCCCTATCTCTTCCTCCAATCACCTTAAAATTATGCCCCCTCATAATAGTCATTTCTTCCCTGGGAAAATGTCTCTGACTATCCAATCTATCTATGCCTCTCATCATCTTGTACACCTCTCTCAAGTCACCTCTCATCCCTCTTTGCTCCAATGAAAAAAGCCCTAGCTCCCTCAACCTTTCCTCAAAAGACCTGCCCTCCAGTCCAGGCAGCATCCTGGTAAATCTCCTCTGCACCCTCTCTAAAGCTTCCACATCTTTCTTATAATGAGGTGACCAGAGCTGAACACAATATTCCAAGTGTGGTCTAACCAGAGTTTTATAGAGCTGCAGCATAACCTCACGGCTCTTAAACTCAATTCCCCTACTTCATTTTGAAAGTCCCATATCTTACAAAGTTGGCTACTGGGGACAGGGGTTACCCTCTGCAATCCTGGCTAGTGTCACCATTACGCAAACCCCTACTGAGGTCAAGCATAGATACAATACCACTACTGTGTATGTGTGCGTGTGTGTTTGCACAAATGTGCATGTTCAGATAGACTGCAGCGTCAACTTAGCATACATAGGAGTAGGCTAAGAGGGGATGTGATGGATGCTGAAGAGTTGGGAGAAGGGTTGCAGTCTTCTGAGGAGAACATGAGGACATTGAGAGGACAGAATATCACCTTCTGCATGATGAAGCAATGCCAGGTCAAATACAACAAGCTAGGCAGGACTTATTGGTTCCAGTAAATGAGAGCTGGGGAGAGTGATCATTCATTGACTGCAAATTTGTTGTTAGTTGAAAGACTGTTCCTAGAGGCAAATACAGCTTCTGAGTGTTTGTGTTTTGTTCTCTTTTGCTGTTGCTGACTAAAAGTGAGTGTTTTGAATTGTTTCAGACTTTACAGCATGTGATGGTCCCACATTGAACAATGGGACAATGTAAGTCCAGACCGGGCATTGAGAAAAGAGTAACACTCCCTTAAACAGGGTTCTAAGATGGGATGAGGATACGAGTGGGTAAGCTGTGTGGCTGTGTTCTTAAATTGTATTGCTGGAGAAATGGGCAACGCTTCACTTCTGAAGAAGTCAGGCCAGACTCAAAATATTAACTCAGTTTCTCTCTCCATAGACGCTGCCAGATGAGTTACTTCAGCACTCTCTATGTTTGTTTCAGAAGTCACTGTGGAGGAGCTACAGGAGGCCCAGACTATTCTCCTCAATACCATGTCCTCCAGATGAGTAAGGTGAGGTCCATTGCTGCTGCAGACTGCTGGTGCTCTGGGACACCATCACAGAACTGGAGCAGGACTTCTGCCATGAAAGAGTGGGAAGCCATCCAATCCCAGTGATTACATTTTCACATAACTAGCTGCTTCCAAGGATCCACTGGGGATCTGTACGGGAAATTTCAATGCTCGACTCATGTATGTATCAAGGCTGTTACTGATGCAATTTGTACCTGATCACAGCACTTTACCTCATTTCCTGGGATCAGTGCTGCAGCCCTGACTGTAGCCTTTGACAACAAAACTGGCTTCCCCTAGTCCCCTGACACCCCTCACACATCATATGGAGGGGGCCGTATCATAATGTAGCAGACTTCATCGATACAAATGAATTCTATTCCATCAGCGTACAAGTCATCTGTGATAATTGGTTACATATATTAGAACATAGAGCAGTACAGCACAGGAACAGACCCTCACTGTCTATTCTACTATTCCATTCCAAACTAATCCCATCTGCCTCTAAATGTCCGTATCCTCTATTCCCTGCCTGTTCATGTCTCTGCTTAAATGCCTCTTAAATTTTGCTTTCATATCTGCTTTGAATACCCCTTCTGGCAGTATGTTCCAGGCACATTCTTTGTATAAAATACTTTCCTTGCACATCTTCTTTAAACTTTCCCCCTCTGACCTTAAACTTATGCCCCCTGGTATTTGAGATTTCCACCCTGCGAAAAAGGCTCTGACTATCCACCCTATCCGTGTCTCTCATTATTTTATATAATTCTATCAGGTTGCCCCTCAGCCTCCAATAATCTAACAATAACAATTCAAGTTTGTTCAACCTCTCCTTATAGCTAATATTCTCTAATCCAGGCATCATCCTGGTAAACCTCTTTTGTCTAACCATTTCCAAAGCCTCCACATCGTTCCTATCATCTTGAACCTGCACACAGTATTCCAAATGAGGCCTAACTAAAGTCTCATACAGCTGCAACTTGACTTGCTGACTTTTATACTCAATGCCCCAACCGACTAAGGCAAGCGTGCCATATGCTTTCTTTACCACCTTATGTGTTCTCACTTTCAGGGCACTATGATCTTGCACCCCAAGATACCTCTCTATATCAATGCTCCTCAGGGTCCTGCCATTTAGTGTATACTTTTCTCTTGCATTTCACCTCCCAAAATGCATCAACTTACACTTGTCCAAATGGAACTCCATTTCTCCACCAAACTTTCCAACTGATCTATATTGTGCTATATCCCTTGACAACCTTCTTCACTATCCACAAATCCACCAACTTTCATGTCATCTGCAAACTTATGAATCAGGCCACGAACATTTTTATCCAAAGCATTTGTATATATTACAAACAACAGAGAGCAGAGCACTGATTCTCGCAGAATACCACTCATCATATACCTTCAGTCAGAAAAAACACCTCTCCAAAAATATACTCTGCCTTCTAAGAACAAGTCAATTTTGAATCCAACTTATCAACTCACCATGGATCCCATGTGACCTCATCTTCTGGATCAGCCTACCATGAGGGACCTTGTCAAATGCTTTAGTAAAGTCCATGTAACAATATCCACTGCCCAACCCTCATCGATTATCTTTGTCATTTCCTCAAAAAAAAAACAGAATGAAATTTAGGAAACAAGACCTCACCTACACAAAGCCATGCTGATTATCCCTAATAAATCCATTCATTTCCATGTGTTTGACATTACAAAAGGTGGCCAATCTGTTCTTAGGTCTTCACATTGTGTCTTTACGGAAAGGATTTGCTGATTCTTGACCTTCAGAGTAATATCCTTGAAAGATCGAAAGAAAATATAAAAATGGTCCATCTGACATGAATGACTTGCTTCAGGTTTTGAAATCACTTCAAGACCACAGCTCCACATCAATTCCATTCTCATTTTTAACTTAGTGGTGACAAGCTGTGTTGAAAAACTAATCTACAGGATAAATTCTATCTTCACAATGCATAGAACCTGAAAATGATCACTGCTGAGGTTGAAATCTTCAATGTCCATTTGTATCAGACAAAGTCCCTGAGGAGCCCTTAGAGCTGTTTCCAGCCTAAAGGACTGCTGATTCATAATGATCTCTTTGTACCTTCAGTATTTGTTGACAATAGATAACATACTGTGCGCAGTGCCAATCTCCATATTATAAAACGATTGTCGGGGCACTGGAAAAGGTGCAAACAAGATTTACAAGGATCTTGCCAGATATGACTGAGAGATTATGACTACCAAGGAAGTCTGAGCAGAATGAAATTCTCGAAATACTGAGGGGTGACCTGACAGAAATCTTTAAAATTACAAAGTGGTTTGAACTGGAACACACAGTTATATTTCCACCTCTGCAGAAACTGTAGTGTCATAAAAACATAAAATTGGTAATAAGTCCAATAAAACCATTGGAAGCTTCTTTATGAATGAGTCAAATGTGGAATTTGTTAGCACAAGGGTTAGTTGAAGAGAACAGTGCAGAAGCTAGATAAACAGATGTGACTGGATTCAGTGGGGCATTGCCCAGTCTGGCTAAATGATGAAAGGGGGAATCCTAACCACTGTCCTGATAACTAGCCCATACCATTTGTAATTGGGAGCACCTACAATAAACAATTGCCAAGAAAGAATGGTGATTGCTTTTGAGAAAAGTTCCCAAAGTGCCTCATTTCTTTGAGTGCTACTTCAACAGAATGAACAGAATTGATCTTCCTAGTGATGATACCTCAGGGCCGGCCACAAAAGAAGCACAGTTAATCAAAAACAAGAGCGGAACTTACAGAGTCAGGTTCTGAAAAGTGCCCTCCATGAACTTGCGCTATGATTGCCGAGGCCCACCACATTGCTCTAGTTTTTGTATGCACAAATGAGGAAAATCCAAACTTACTTGTAATGTAGATTATTTGCGTGCATGAGCAAGCTGCACTGCCATTTATGGGTGCCATTCCAGTTGTATATTTCAAGCAATCTTCTACAGAAAAAGGACAACAATGAGACAGGCTAAAGAATTGTTAGACTGCTAGAAGGCTTGACTCAGAAAATCTACAATGGAAGGAAATCATGTAGATGGAAGAGCATTTATGTTGTTAAAAGGAATATCTCTTTTAGTTCTTGCTGGGACATTGAAAGTTACATGATGAGAAAGTGATGAACTCATTAACTTGATTATCTCAAAAGTAACTTTGGCAAACCATGATTCAGATGATTTGGAAATACATTCAACTATTGATTCTCTAACAACAATTGACCAGGTGCCATAAACAGCTCCATGTTATCAGTTTACAAATCTTACAAACAGCTGTTGTGTACATAAGTACCATATATCTAATATAAAGCTTTTGAAAAAGTCCTGGATATTTCAATCATTAATAATAATACCTTCCAATAATTCAAAAGCCCCCAAAAATGTGTTCATGTTTCTTCATTATAAAGCCAAGCTTTAGGCTTTGTTGTTTTGTATGTACCCATTTCCATGAAAATGCGCCAAATCAGCAGCTGAAAGAATGGTTTTTCACTTATATCTGTTCAGAAGTTCCTTTGATGCTTTAAAATAAAATCAGTATTTTCAGACATACTCGGATTTGCTGTTGGATATTGTGATTGCTTAGAAAATCATAACATGCTGTTCAAGAACCAGCATGTTATGATTATTGAATTCAAATTCCACCATCTGCCATAGTGAGAATCAAACCCAGGTGCCCAGAGCATTGCCTAGGTCTCTGATGGACTGTCCAGCGATAATAGTCCAGTGAGCTGACTCTGTAATCAGTGGGGCACTTTCAGCAGCATGGCGTGGGCTAGGAAGCCCGGAGTGGGAAACTCTCGGTGGTGGTATGCTGTAGCAGTGGGGAGGGAAAAGTTGGAGTCTCTTCAAATTTTTTTATTTTATTCTAAGTTAATGAGAATGGCACCTATGTACGATGATGGTGCATGCTATTTTATATTGAATACAGGTGACAATAAAGGATATTCTAAATCATAGGCTGCTGTCACATGTTGCTTCTTCCTTTCATGATCATGCTTCCCTGTTACAATTTGCCATTCAGAGTGCGCTGTGCATCAATTAGGATCTGCCCTCAATTTGGAGTCAGCCTCTCACTGGGAGGCGGTGACCTAGTGGTATTATCACTAAACTGCTCATCAGAGACCCAGGTAACATTCTGGGCACCTGGGTTTGATTCTCACAGCGGCAGATGGTGGAATTTGAATTCAATAAAAATCTGGAATTAAGAGCCTAATGATGCTAATGAATTGGTTGTTAGAAAAACCCATCTGGGTCACTAATGTCCTTGCCTGGTCTGGCCTACATGTAACTCCAGACCTATAGCAATTATTTCAATTAGGGATGGGCAATAAATGCTGGCATAGCCAGTGATGCCTTCATCCCTTGAATTATAGAATCCCCACAGGCCATTCAGTCAACACCAACCCTACAAAGATCATTCCACCCAGACCCACCCCTACTTTCCCATGACGAACCCACCTAGCCTGCCCATCCCTGGATACTGTGAACAATTCAGCATGGCCAATCCACCTAACCCATACATCTTTGATTGTGGGAGGGAACCAGAGCGCCCAGAGGAAACCCGCGCAGACGTGGCAAGAATATGCAAACTCCACACAGATGGTCACCTGAGGGTGGAATTGAACTTGGATCCCTAGCACTGTGAGGCAGCATTGCTAACCATTGAGCCACCATGTCACTCTAATTAATATAAAAAAATCATCATTCCACATGCCAGTCTTCCAAGTTAAAATCTTCCTCATCGGTAGTCCTGAAACAGTATTTAATCATTGTTAAAAACAATTAAATCTCAAGATAAGTTAAGTGTTTTCATCTCAGAATATACTGTAGCATATTCAACGTGAGAGAAGGGGTATTTAATGTTCTATCTGCCAATTTAACATGAGAGAAGTCACACACAAGTGGAAGGGTTGAGTGGGTGGTGGCATCACTGAATTTACGCTGCTTTGAGAATGTAAAATTAGCATGATTAATTTGACTAATGCTTTAAATAAATGGAATAAATGTATTCATTCAATCTAATGCAACTTTGCTCAGGTCACATGGCTCATCGTTGGAGAATGAGTCATTCAAAATCAGTGGAGGAGCAAAATGAAACAGACACTTGGGTATGAAGAGTACTTCAACTCATTATATCCCACCTAACATGAGACAGAGATTCCATTACTTTATAAGTGTACTTGGTTATCTACTCACATGCAACAGGCTTGAGTTAGTACACAAAATACAGAACTATCTGCTAACCCAGAGAAGCATTGTGTGTTCTGCTGTTAACTGAATACACTTTCATCCTTTATTCATATTAAGTGATTAATTGTAAGGCTTGAGTTTATTCACGTTATCTCAAAACTGAGAATTTAAAAAAACAGGAACATGCTCAAATATCTGTGTTAGATATTAAGATTTATTAGGTTAGCAGATTCCAAATCTCAAAATCACTACAACCTTCTGCTCTCCAATGACCTACTTGGCACTGAAATATAACACAAAAATTACAAGTACAATCGCAGGTATTGGTCACCTCATGTAGATTGTAGTCTCTTAAATGATTCACTCTGTTACTCTTCCTTCTGATTGCCATAGTGTGGTTCCTTTAATAGCCACTCTTTCCTATTATTGCTTGCTAGCAAGTAGGATATTACACAGATAGAAACACTCCGTACAATAAATGTTTTTCATTGTTTGAAATATACAACGAAGCATCAAGTTTTTTTTTTGTTGTTTGAATCATGAGTTAAAGACCACCTTTCTTTTATTCACCCACTATGGGCTTCTACAGTTTTCAGAGATGGTTTTTGATCAACCAAGCTTTTATGTTACCTTTTCTTCTTTCACCCTAAGATACTATTTACAACTCTACTGACTTCAATTTATAAATTAATTTTGAGCTTCCTTTTACAATTAGAAGCCATTTATGCTCAGCACTGTTCATAATGACCATCCAGCCGCAAATGTCTTCCAGTTTTACTAAAAATTGAAAGAATACCAAGGTTCTAAGTCCAATTAATGTAGTATTCTATTTAAAATTGAAATGCAAAATCACCCTTTGATTGCATTACCATCCTTGACACTCCAGCTCTCGAAGGCCTGATGGATTGTCATTGACGAGAAACTAACGTGGATCGATTATATAAATGCTATGGCTGCAACAGCAATTTAGAAGGTGGACATTCTGTGGCTGGTGGTGGTTTGCTTATGTGTCTGCTACACTTGTCCTTCAAGGTGATAAAGATCATGAGTTTGGATCCTTGTTGGAGGAGCCTTAATGAGTAACGGAAGAGTATCTTGCAGATAGTACAAGCTGATGCAACAATACATTCATTAGTGGTAAGATAAATGAATGTTTATGGTGGTGGATTGGAAATCAATCAGGCATATTGTTTCTTAAGTAGACCTATTCAGACAAATGGAGTGTATTCCATTACCTTTCCATCTTGTGCTGTGTTCATGATTGACAGAACTTTGTGACTCAGAGGGTGAGTTACTTGCTGCAGAATTTCCAGCCTCTGATCTAGGCCACCTGCTGTTGTAAACATAGTAATTATATAGCTGGTCCAGCATCATTTCTGGCCTATGGTGAATGGTGATTGTGAGGGATTTAGTGATGGTGAGGCAATTAAATGTGAACAGGCAATAGATTCTCTCTCTTGTTGAGGATGTTTTTATTTATTCATGGGTTATGGCCAACATTTATTGCCTGTCCCTAGTTGCTCTTGAGAAAGTGGTGGTGAGCTACCTTTTTGAACTATTGCAGTGTACGTGCTGTATATAGACTAACAATGCCACAAGGCCAGGTGTGTTCCAGGGTTTTGACCCAATGACACTGAAGGAATGGCAATGACATGAGAAGTCTTTGGCAGGTAAGATCAAGGAAAATCCTAAAGCTTTCTACAGGTATGTCAGGAATAAAAGAATGACTAGAGTAAGATTAGGGCCAGTCAAGGACAGTAGTGGAAAGTTGTGCATGGAGTCCAAAGAGATAGGAGAGGCACTAAATGAATATTTTTTGTCAGTCTTCACAAAGGAAAAAGACAATGTTGTTGAGGAGAATACTGAGATACAGGCTATTAGACTAGACGGGATTAAGGTTCATAAGGAGGAAGTGTTAGCAATTCTGGAAAGTGTGAAAATAGATAAGTCCCCTGGGCCAGATGAGATCTATCCTAGGATTCTCTGGGAAGCTAGGGAGGAGATTGCAGAGCCTTTGGCTTTGATCTTTATGTTGTCATTGTCTACAGGAATAGTGCCAGAAGACTGGAGGATAGCAAATGTTGTCCTCTTGTTCAAGAAGGGGAGTAGAGACAACCCTGGTAATTATAGACCAGTGAGCCTTACTTTAGTTGTGGGTAAAGTGTTAGAAAGGATTATAAGAGATAGGATTTATAATCATCTAGAAAGGAATAATTTGATTAGGGATAGTCAACACAGTTTTGTGAAGGGTAGGTCGTGCCTCACAAACCTCATTGAGTTCTTTGAGAAGGTGACCAAACAGGTGGATGAGGGTAAAGCGGTTGACGTGGTGTATATGGATTTCAGGAAAGTATTTGATAAAGTTCCCCACAGTAGGCTATTGCAGAAAATAAGGAGGCATGGGATTGAGGGTGATTTACCGGTTTGGATCAGAAATTGGCTAGCTGTAAGAAGACAGAGGGTGATGGTTGATGGGAAATGTTCATCCTGGAGTTCAGTTACTAGTGGTGTACCGCAAGGATCTGTTTTGGGGCCACTGCTGTTTGTCATTTTTATAAATGACCTGGATGAAGGCGTAGAAGGATGGGTTAGTAAATTCGCGGATGACACTAAAGTCGGTGAAGTTGTGGATAGTGTGGAAGGATGTTGCAGGTTACAGAGGGACATAGATAAGCTGCAGAGCTGGGCTGAGAGGTGGCAAATGGAGTTTAATGCGAAAAATTGTGAGGTGATTCACTTTGGAAGGAGTAACAGGAATACAGAGTACAGGGCTAATGGTAAGATTCTTGGTAGTGTGGACGAGCAGAGAGATCTAGGTATCCACGTGCATGCATCCCTGAAAGTTGCCCAGAGGTTGATAGGGTTGTTAAGGAGGTGTACGGTGTGTTAGGTTTTATTGGTAGAGGGATTGAGTTTTGGAGCCGTGAGGTCATGTTGCAGCTGTACAAAACTCTGGTGCGGCCGCACTTGGAGTATTGCGTACAGTTCTGGTCACCACATTATAGGAAGGATGTGGAAGCATTGGAAAGGGTGCAGAGGAGATTTACCAGTATGTTGCCTGGTATGGAGGGAAGGTCTTATGAGGAAAGGCTGAGGGACTTGAGGCTTTTTTCGTTAGAGAGAAGAAAGTTAAGAGGTGACTTAATAGAGACATACAAAATGATCAGAGGGTTAGATAGGGTGGACAGTGAGAGCCTTTTTCCTCGGATGGTGATGGCTAGCACGAGGGGACATAGCTTTAAATTGAGGGGTGATAGATATAGGATGGATGTCAGAGGTAGGTTCTTTACTCAGAGAGTAGTAAGGGCGTGGAATGCCCTGCCTGCTA
>JAHRHZ010000074.1:4981934-5076718 GCA_024137785.1 Ginglymostoma cirratum | reverse complement strand
GAGGTAGGTTCTTTACTCAGAGAGTAGTAAGGGCGTGGAATGCCCTGCCTGCAACAGTAGTAGTCTCGCCAACTTTAAGGGCATTTAAATGGTCATTGGATAAACATATGGATGATAATGGAATAGTGTAGGTTAGATGGGCTTCAGATTGGTTTCACAGGTCGGCGCAACATCGAGGGCCGAAGGGCCTGTACTGCACTGTAATGTTCCATGTTCTATGTTCTATGTTCTATATACTTCCAAGTCAGGATAGTAAATGTCTTGGAGGGGAACTTGCAGGTGGTGGCGTTCTGTGCATCTGCTGCAATTGTCTTTTTATGGGTTCGGAACGTGTGTAAACGGAGGTATGGTGAATTTCTGCAGTGCATCTTGTCGATAATACACACTGTTACTACAGAGCATTGGTAGTGGAGGGAATTGATGGCTGTAGTTATGATGCGAATCTAGCAGGCTGCTTTGTCTTGGATGTTTTCAACTGCGTTGACTGTTTTTTGGATCTGCATCAATCCTATCAAGTGGGTAAATTACAGCGCACTCCTGATTTGTGCCTTGCAGATGATGAACAGTCTTTGGGGACTCAGGAGGTGAGTTAAGATGGTCCTTGCCTAACATTTATGTAGCGTGAATGTTACTTTCCACTTATCAGTCCAAACTTGGATGCTGTTCAGATCTTGCTACGTATAGACACAGACAGCTTCAATAACTGAGGAGACATGAAAGTTGCTATGCATCGTGCAATCATCAGCAAACATTTCCACTTCTGACTGTATGGTATCAAGTTTCATGAATATTGATGGAGCTGTACTCACCCAGCCACACTTCTGACCTGTGCCTTGTAGACTGTGGATAGGCTTTGGGGAGTTGGCTGATGGGTTACTTGCTGCAGGATTCCTGGAATCTGACCAGCTCTTGTGGATAATGATTATGTGAGATCAAAGGAAATAGGAATCCTGTGGTCTCCAAGAAGCTTGTTGAAATCAGGACGACTGTAGACCTGCCAGAGAAAGTATCTAATATTTTTCCTGCCTATGAGGTCACATTGTCTATGGATAGTCAAGCGTAGGTAGTGGAGGCTGAATTGGCACAATAAATGAATGACTCTCCAGTCTGGTTATCTGAAAAGAAAATTGGGAATCTTGAAGACCGCAAGAAGGTCAGTGAAATGACTTCACCTGCCCCAAAAGCCTCAGGTGTACCCACAGTCACTGCCACAGGCATCAGATTGACATTTCTTGAGAGTGAAAACCTGTGGAAAGTGACTGCCCTGGATGGAGCCCTTGGCCGTGCACTCAGATCCTGTGTGGACCTGCTGGTGAGTGTATTTGCAGACATCTTTAACCCCTCCTTACTCTGATATGAGGTTCCCACCTACTTCAAGAAGACCGCCAACATCCCGGTGCCAAAGAAAAATCAGGCAATGTGCCTTAATGACTGCCACCCAGTGGCTCTGACTTCCATCATTATGAAGTGCTTCAAGAGGTTAGTAATGGCTCACATCAACTCCAGCCTCCCAGACTGCCTTGATAGCCAACCATCACAACAGGTCCATGACACACACCATCTCCCTGGTCCTACACTCAGAACATCTGGATAACAAGGATACCTACGTCAGTCTCTTATTTATTGACTTTAGCTCCACCCTCAATGCCATAACTCCAACCAAACCCATTTACAAACTCCAAGACCTAGGTCTCTACTTCTCTCTCTGCAACTGGATCCTCAACTTCTTGACCTGCAGACTCCAACCAATAAGGATAGGCTACAACACCTCCTCCATGATAATCCTCCTTACCGGTACTCCATATCGCTGCATACTCAGCCCCTTAGTATACTCCTTATACTGTCATGACTGTGTGGCCAAATTCAGCCTAATTCCATGTACAAATTAGCTGGTGACACCACCATAGTGGGTCAGATCTCAAACAATCATGAGTGCAGGAAAGAGATAGGCAGCTTAGTGTTGTGGTGTAAAGACAACAATTTCTCCCTCAACGTCAGCAAAATTTTAGGTAGTAGAGTGGAGGACGCACCATCTGTAACCATGGTGCTGAGGTAAAGGTGGTTGAGGAGAAAATATCACTCACAATCTGTCCTGGTCCACCCAGGTTGACACTACAGTCAAGAAAGCACACCAACATCTCTACTTCCACAAAAGTCTAGGGGAATTCGGCATGTCCATAATAACTGTTACCAATTTTTATAGGTGCACCGTAGAAAGTATCCTATTGAGATGCATCACAGCTTGGTGCTCTGCTCAAGACTGCAAGAAATTACAGAAAGTTGTGAACACAGCTCAGTCCATCATGCAAACCAGTTTTTCACACAATGACTTCATCTGTACTTCCCACTGCCTCAAGTCAAAGACCCCTCTCACCCCAGTTATACTCTCTTTCACCCTCTTCCATTGGGCAAAAGATACAAAAGTTTGAAAGCACATACTAACAGATCCAAGAACAGCTTCTTCCCCACTGTTATCAGACTTACGAATGGACCTCTCATATATTAGAGTTGACCTTTTCTCTGTACCTCTTCTGTACCTGTAACACTATATTCTGCATTATGTTCTCTTACCCTGATGTACTTACGTAAGGTACGATTTGTGTGGATAGCATGCAAAACAATATTTTTCACTGTATCCCAGTAGATGTGACAAGAATAAATCAAACTAGATCAACAGAACGTCCTTAATAGCAGGCAACAAGCAGTCTCATTGTTAAAAAAAAACTGACTCAGACTGCTCTCACTGTGACTGCGATATTAAAAATGAGCTCCTGATAAGGAAACAGAGGCTGCTCTTCACTGAACTGCACATGAGAAGTAGATGGTGATCCACCAGGTAGTGGTGCCAAGATAACTTAGGGAAATATTGCAGCTAGCTCACAAAATTCTGATGGCTAGGCGTGTGGTATGTGCAAAACCCAACTCGCATCAGCCAGGATTTTTGCTGGCCTAAGCTTTACATTTCTTGCAAATCCCCGAATGTCAGATGGTCACCGATCCCATTTATTCAAGGTCACATTTTAGTTTATCTCATTCTGAAGGCTTCTTGCTAACGTCCCACCAGACACTTACAGGCAGCAGGTTTAAGGCATGTAAGCATGAATCAAGAGGCCTCCACATTTCTAGGGACTGGTTTTGTATTTTGTTTTCAGAGAGAGAATGAAAGTAGTTTACTGCTGAGGTGGTTTTATTAGATGGCGTGTTGGCTCAGTAGCTAGAATTGCTGCCTCATCAGCGGTAGGGACCCAGGTACAATTCCACCCTCGGGTGACTGTCTGTATAGAGTTTACATTTTTTTCCCCCTGTCTATATGCGTTTTCTTCCACGGTCCAAAGGCTAGGTGGACTGGCCATGCTAAATTGCCCATAGTGTGCAGGGATGTGTAGATTACTTGGGTTAAAGGGGAATGGTTCTGGGTGGGATGCTCTGAGGGGTGGTGTGGACTTGTTGGGCCAAAGAGCCTGTTTCCACACTGTAGGGTTCTATGATCTTTTGCTATGAATATCAATTTTGTAAGAATTCTATACTCATTCCAGAAAGTAATATTTGTTAAAGTTTACATTAAAGTTTAATTCTTGTCATATGGAATATGCAGAACTAGACACTGTATAGCTCCCATGCTTCTTGCAGCCTTGATGTGCATGTATAGGTGGTCAAATCTTTTGCCTTTACCCTGTGGATGAAGTAAGTGACTGAGAGCCCCAATGATAATCTTCTATACTTCCATAGACTTTGTCATAGTGTAGTGATTGTTATCAGGTCAGCCAGGTGGACCTCACAGAATATGAATTCCTTGATTCGGGTTGTTAATCGGGTCTAATCAGGGAGCCCTGGCTAACAGATAGGGACAGGAATGCCAGACAACCTGAGACCTGGCTCTGAGGGAACTGAATCAGTGTCAAGGACTTTCCATATTTCAATAAAGGGTGACTCGGTGATGGGATACTGGCCTCTGTGAAATTATTTCAGTGGCGATGAGAGAAAAACACACTCCTGAAGAAATTTGCTCTCAACATTGTCTTTGAATTGGGGTAAGCATTTCTGCCGTCATACTATTATTTGGGAACCTTGACCCACTCGATCCTGCCATCGAAGACTGGGCTCAGTACATGAAAAGACTGCATTATTTTTTCCAGGCAAATGACATTGGGGCAGATGAAAAGCCACAACTAACTCTCCTGACAGTTTATGAACCCGCCACTTTTTTGGTTATTAGGAGTTTAACTTGAGGCACTAGATGCTAAAACCTTTCAAGGGTTAACTGATTTAGTGAAGGAATATTATGACCCCAGGCCTCCTCAAATTCTGAGATGCTATTGATTTTACCCGGCAATTTGAGAAACATGGGAATCCGTATCGGTATTTTTGACACCACTTGAGTGAAGACAATTGCATAGCCTCACTCAGGACATATCCTGAATAAACAGACTCTAGGTCAGCCCACAACAAAACCCCAAAACAAGGCCAGCCCTCTGCCAAATGGTTAAAATTTTCCTCAGGATCTGGATTGGCAAGCCATTGTAGTTGCTGCCGAGATGCGGACTCGAGGTCTAAATTGAGTAAGAGAACTCATATCCATACCAGTATCCAATAGAGTGCACACCCTGGAAAGTCCATCTGTATCTGGTTTGGAACAGTTAAATTTCTTAGCAACATCCAAATCAGAACCAATCATAATAAACGTCTGTTGAAATGGTCACCCAGTTCTAATGGAGGTCGATACCGGCGTGGCTGTATCAGTGATTGTGGAACCAGTGTTTAACAAAATTCACTCTGGGCTCCAAGCCTTAAGTTTGTGTAAGACCTTGCCTAGACTGAGAACCTATGCCAAGGAACCTTTACAGATTAAGGGTACAACTTTGATTCTGGTCTCTTACGGGAAGTAGCTGGTTCAATTACCACTGATTTTAGTAAAAGGCTCAGGACCAACTTGATGGGGCGAAGTTAGTCGAGAAAGTTTTACCTAGACCGGTTCAACATTTTTCGATTAGAAAATGGCTGCCTGACTGAAGTTGTAATTAAACACCCAGATGTTTATCAGGAAGGCCTAGGGAGTATCCAAGGAGCCAAGACCACCTTGCATGCTGACCAGGAAGCAATTCCACAATTCTGCATGGCCTGCCTAGTGTTATTTGCCTTCCAGGCAAAAGTAGAGGCAGAAATCAGGAGGCCGGAAAGAGAAGGAATCATCAAAACACTCCAGTTTGAGGAATGGGCACTGCTGGTCATGCCGATTGTGAAACCTAACAAGTCAGTTCACCCTTGTGAGCTTTTAAACAATGGTTAACTGCTTTTTGCAGTTGGTTAAATACCCAATCCCTCGCATAGAGCATTTACATGCAAAACTGGCAGGAGGGCTTGTCCTTCTCAAAGTTGGGCATGAGCCATGCGTAATTGCAATTGTGGCTAGGTAAGGATTCCCAAAAGTATGCTACAATTAGTACCCATACTTGGGCTGCAGAATTGACAAGACCAGCTTACACCCATTGGAAGATAAAGTAAGGGCGCTCAAAGGTACTCTGGCTCCCAAAGCTTATTTCTTTCCTTGGGCTGGCGAGTTATCCCTAAACTGTCCTCCAACCTGGCACCTTTGCATCAACTCTTTAAAAAGGGTTAGCCTTGGAAATGGTTGTGCAGCCAAGCCATAGCTTTCAGGGGAATGAAGAATCAGCTTTCATCCTCCAACTCGTTGGCACACTACGATCCCAAGAAAGATCTGGTATTGAAATGAGATGCCTCTCCATACAGCATCCAGGTAGTATTAGCTCATAGGTGGCCCAATGGAGAGAAATGCCCAATGGTATATGCATCCAGGACTTTGACTCACGCAGCATGTAAATAGGCCCAGATAAGGAAGGAAGGTTTGGCTATCATACCTGCATTCAGGAAGTTTGACCGATACCTTTACGGATGTAAATTTGTAATAATAATGGCCCACAGACCCCCTGCTGGGTCTATGTAACGCGAAGGCAGTGCTGCCCATATACTAAGTGCATATAATTACAAATTGGAACACTGTCCAGGAGGCCAAGTAGCAAATGTAGATGCAAGCAGCCTCCTGCTGGCCGATACACCGCTGGTGGTACTGCCATTGGAAGAGTCGGTAAGGGTTTTACATTTTCTGGACACACTTTCAGTCACAGCTGACAATATCCGACTTTGGATGCAGAAAGATTCTGGTTCTGGCAAAACAGAAAGAGCTGGCGGTGATTGGGGAAACCAAGGGGCCGTCACAACCAGAATTGAAACCTTTTGGACCCAGAAAGACCAGACCACAGCAGAAGGGGGCATATTATTATGGGGAGCAAGAATGATTGTTCCATGCAAAGGTTGCTGTTAGATAGTGGCTGGACTTCACTCGGGTTATCCAGGGGTTTCCAAATAAAGCTGTTGGTGAGAGGTTATGTCCGGTGGCCAGGATTGGATACAGACATAGCTGCATTGGTGGAGCAGTGCCCAGAGTGCCAACAAGGACAAACATTACCACCAGCAGCTCCCCTACATTCATGGGAATGGTCAGGAAAATCCTGGATTCAGTTACATGTTGACTGTGCAGGTCCTTTCATAGGCTCAATGTTCTTAGTCATTGTAGACTCCACTCAAAGTGGCTGGACTTGCATAGAGGTCATTTATCAAACGCGGGGATGATGACAGTCTTTTGCAATACACAGACTCCAGGAAGGGTTGGGCACACATAATGCGCCGCGGAACAAAGAGACCCCAGAGCGTAGGTCCACAGTCTCCCGACAGTGGAGTCGCAGGTAGACAGGGCGGTGAAAAAGTTGCTGGGTTCGCTTGCCCCCACTGGCCAGTGCATTGAGCACAGGAGTCGGGATGACACGCTACGGCTGCACAGGACATTGGCTAGGCCCCTACAGTTGGTTCTGCTATAACATGATAGATGCGTTCCTGCACAACATAGTGTTATAGAAAATCACACTATAGAAACAACGGGGCCTAAGGGAAAAGCAGGGTTAGGGACAGGTCACCAAAAAGTATCACACAAAATTGTTCAAAAATCACTCAAAAGCCTAAGGATACTACAGTTTGAATAAATGTTTAATTCATATCTAATAATGAAATAAGAGTAAATTTAACACATTACCTTGAAAAAAATGTCACGATGACTTAATGGAGGGGGAGATTTTGAGTTTGCTCCGTCGTTAATGCAGAGGCTGAGGGTCGTCGTCATCATCATCATCACCTTCAGGTGCAGTTGTGGTTGCAGGGTTAGGGTGTAAAATAGTTAATCCAGACGCGGATGGCTGTGGTTCATTCCCTTCTGACTGTTTGGTTACGGATTTCAGGAACAAAAACAGAAATGTTGGAAAAGCTCAGCAGGTCTGGCCATATCTGTGGAGATATACCAGAGTTAACCAGTGACCCATCTTCAGAGCTGGAAGTTCCCTCCACGGATGCTGCTAGACCTGCTGAGTTTCTCCAGCAATTTCTGTTTTTGTTTTTGATTTCCAGTATCCGCAGTTCCTTTGTGTTTCTTTTTTATTTACAGACCTTGTAGTACCAGTGTCCATGCTCTACATGGTCCAATCTTGTGGCCTCTGTGAATTCTTTAGTGATCTCTTTACCCTTTCTCTTCCGACATCTGTTTAATTTCTCAAAGCTGAAAGCTTCTAAAAGCTCCTTTTAGTTTTTTTTTGCTTGTCTTCCATTGATACTCTTCTGTGCTTTTCTTTCTCCCATTTTCTCAAAGAATCCTGTTCTAATTCATATCACAAACCATCATCAGAAGACCCACTAGTTAGTTTTAAACATAGCCTCTTAATAAACAAAATCAGAACCATTTGGAAGATGAACAAAACTGGTTGGCATGGAGAGAAGCAGCGATTAGAGGGAAAACACTTGATAAATACAATGCCCAGGAAGAATGAATGGAAAGCAAAAGCCACATTTAACATGTTCAAAAGCTGGCATGGATGTCCATTGTTTTATGATACTGACAAAGAACCATATCAGAAGAGAAAGTACAGAAACCAGTTTGACTTTAGTATTAATTAGGAAATGAATAGTGCTGCTGTCTCTTTCATGAATACATGACATTATGCGGATGGTGGTATGTGCAAAGTGCTAAGTGCAGAGACTGTCAATAATGATGTTCATGATTACTTCACGAGCTGCCTGGACCATTACTCAATCAAACCTCATTAGCAACATAGTTGTCACAAGGTACACAATAGATTACATTAAATTTTTATCTCTGAAATCTGCCGTGTACTTTCAAGAGAATCTGAGATGTCCCTAGAATAACAGCAGTAAACTAGGCCTCATTGCTTGAGCCATGCACTAGCTTTGAATTAACAGGTAAATTTTGCATCGAAAAGTTGTTTCAGAACTTGGGATGGCTTGATAGATACTTAAAAGTACGATTATGTTCTTAAGCGTTGTAAGGTTGCAAAGTTTTTTTTCTTTTCTGCCTGGACCTGCTAAATGTTCTTGTGATATTGCTGCAAGAGAACATTTTTTCTGGAGCCTGGTATTTGTCAAGTAAATTTCAGTTCAGGAGACCCAGAGGTTGATTGTGTCAATGTGATCTCAAGCTAAAAATTCCTGCCAAGAAAAATCATATGAAAGCAGTCACCACAACAATAATCATTTGAATGGATTTTCTTAACTGTGATACCTTAGGATATTCCGTACCTTGAGTTAAATTTTCAGTCCTTCTCCTAGTGCAAATGGACTTGTACCACCTTAAAAAAAAATGAGCAGTGACCTACAACAGCAACTTCTATTCATATAGAAGCATGGACATTATAAACAGTCTAGAACACTTCGCTGGAACAGTATAAAACAAAATTTAACCTCAAGCCTCAAATAGAGAACTTAGGTCAGATAATATCAAAGAGAAAGGTTTCACAGATTCTCCAATAGGGGAAAGAAGTAAGCAGAGAGACAGAGAGATGTCAACAAGGAATTCCAGTGCTTGGAACCTAGGCAACTGGAGGCATGATCAACAGTGATGCAATGATTAAAATTGGAAATGCTCAAGACATTGGAGGACTTATACCTAAGACCATAAGATGTAGGTGCAGAATTAGGCCATTCCGCCCATTAAGTCTGCTCCACCATTCACTCATGTCTGATATATTTCTTAACCCCATTCTTCAGCCTTCTTCCCACAACTCTTGACTTATCAAGACTGATCCATCTCTGTCCTAAATACACTCAATGACTTGGCCTCCACAGCCTTCTGCAGTAATGAGTTCCACAGAGTCACCACTCTCTGGCTGAAGAACTTCTTCCTCATCTCAATTCGAAAGTGTCATCCCTTCACTCTGAGGCTGTGCCCCTGGATCTGAGTCTCTCATGCAAGTGGAAGCATCTCCAGGCGTTATCCACGTCTCTCAGTATCCTATAAGTTTCAGTCAGATGTCCCCCCCCCCAGTTATTTATAGTAGTAGCCAAAGATAATGGCTTCACCTCCAAAGTTCCAAATTGGAGGAAATTGCTGCATATCTAATATTGGATGCCAGATAAGCAGTTTAACAATTTAGAGACAGTGTCACCTGTTGCAACACTAGGCTAGAATGTTGCCACCAATCCTCCATTCCACTCTTTTAAATATCATAGTCCCAGGTATTGCTCTCTCATTAGACAGAGAGACAGCTGGTGGTGTGTACAACCCAAGGATCATCACACATCATGTGAGGTTGAGAACACCCTCACAGTGACCTCAGGCAGTGCAAGAATGAAACCCAAGCTGTTGGTATTACTCTGCATTGCAAACTCAATGACCAACCAATTGAGCCAACCAACTCCCACAGTCCCCCTTTCTATGCTATACCTAAAGACCTATTTCGTTTGCAGTGGTATAGGATAAATCACCAGAATGTCATCAAAAAGAGACACTTGTCCAAACACCAAGCTATGGTTTATTGCGTGATAACTACAGCTCCGGGTTGTGTTGACTAGTTACGTATAATCATTAAGACTAACAGAGGCTGGAGATGACATATCTGACCTCATTGGAATCTAGAGCTAGACTCTTTGGATTCTCCAGCCAAGACGGTGTGACTTTACTAAATTGGGTGGAATCTAATACAGTCTCCAATACGAACCCTTTTAGGATCATTACCTTAAACAATGTGTCCTCCCAGACTTTTATCCCCACAGATAACATCTCTACATTCATATATATAAATATTTTTACATTAACCACTGCCCTTATCTTCACCCAAGTTTTTGATTTGACAAGTTCAGGCATTCTGAAGATAAGATAGACTCACATGTTGCTGTACAAATTGGTAAGGTAGTGATAGTCATTGTTGTATCAGGCTTAAAATTAAGGAGATGTTCATTGAAACAGCAAGTTCTGTCAAACTCAGTTCATTTGGATTGCCAGTATTTAATAAGAGTGTTTCTGCTATGTTTTCCAGTGGTGGAGGTTCCACCAAAATTTTTGAATGAGTAAGCATTTGGCTTTCTGCTGCGTTGATGTTCTGCACATCTGCAGCTAGTAATCTGTAGCTTTACAGGTTCAACATCCTTTTGTTATATCTGGGCACTGCTTTTACTTCTGAGGCTGTTTTGATTCATAGCATTGATAGTGGCAATGAACATCTGCTGCCACCCTTTGTGTTGATGTTTAATATGTGGTCGTAGAGTGTTTTTATCTTATTAAAGTGGAAAAGTTCTGTTGCTCCCCTTTGGTATGCTTATCCCTCGTTTCTCAGGATTTGTTTGAAATCACAAGCTTTTGGAAAGCTTGTGATTTCAAATAAGCCTGTTGGACTATAACCTTGTGTTGTATGGCTTCTTTTATTTCTTTTATTCATTGACATGGTGAGGGCGTCGCTGGCCAGGCCAACATTTATTACCCATCCCTAATTGCCCTGAGGGCAGTTAAGATTCAACCACAATGCTGTGGGAGTTACATGAAGGCCAGACCAGGTAAGGATGGCAGTTTCCTTCCCTAAAAGGCATTAGAGAAGCAGATGAATTTTTTCCCCGACAATGGATTTATGGTCATCATTAGATTCTTAATTCCCAATATTTATTGAATTCAAATTCTACCATATGCTATGGTGGGATTCGAACATAGGTCCCAAGAACTTTATCCGGGCCTCTGGATTAACAGTCCAGTGGTAATACCACTAAGCCATTGCCTCCTCACCTTGTCCTCTTCAGGCTAACACCAAATCCTTATTTGCATATTTCCGACAACAATCTGTCTCTTATGAATTCTAATTTCAAAAGTCCTGTAGTGGCGAGGTCACCATGAACGTCCTGCTTTCTTAACTTTGCTCCTCACCTGCGATCTTGTGACCCTCAGGTTAAACTCACCACCAGGCATCTCTCTCTAATGAGCAAACTGTCCTCTTGGGCTATGGCGACTTTACCATTACAGCAATGCTATATATTTGCTTCCAATAAGGTTTTAAATTCTACGCTGGGGCAATGTTTTAATGTTAGACTTTTCTTCTGAGCTTCAGATGCTGCGAAATGGCACTTTTGCATCCTTGTACTGGTTGCAAGGTGGGTTCCTGCCATTTTGATCTTCAAAATGTTGGTTTACCACCATCTGCAGCAAAAATGAAACTCTCCACATCTTCTACAACCTAAATGGAGCTTTCCTGCTTCTTCACAAACCAGGTGAATACTTTCCTGCCTTTTATATCATAAAACACAATGCACATCTCATTCCGCAATTTGTCAAATAAGCTACTGTGGCCTTAATAAATCTTCCCACCAAATCTGCAGCTTAACTTATGTACCCACTAATCTTATCAAAGACTTAAACTTCTTCTACCTTCTTCTGTCGGACTGTGTCTTGTAAATCTTTTGAATTGTCCATTTCTTGTTGTTAAACTGTTCTGCAACACTCCTGACTTTGTGACCTCAGTAATATACTTATTTAATGGCACTAGACTCTGTTAACAAATTCATGCCTTGTGAAGTATGTTTGATATAGTGGCAATGCTCATTAGAAGCAGTAAGTTCTTCTGTTCATTTTTTGTCCTACCCAGCCTGGTCTGTTGTGCCATTAAAATAAAGATACTTCCTCCTGGTCTCAGTTCGCACTGTTTTCTCTGGTCCTCTTCCTAGTTCTGAGGTGGAGGTTTAAGCCGAAGGTACTGTTTTTGTGCTGTTGTTTCTTCCATAAGAGAAAACTGACTTTCATTAAATTCAGAAAACCTACTCTATGCCGTACTAACACAGGTCTAATTGACTAAAGGTTTCTAACAAAATGGAGTCTTGAATGAATAGTCTTTGGAAATCAACCCATCAGGCCCAAGAAGAAAACTGCGATGTGTATTATTAAGTAGAGACAGAATGCTGGTATTTATTTTTCCTTAAATTCAAAAAGTGGTACAAACCATTATTTATCTTTGATTGTGTTTTCTTTTGGTCACTATTTTTAACATCAACCTTGCAGAGCACCAGGAGCGTAGACTGCAAATCACCATGCTTCCTTCCATATCACCTTCCAAACACACACTTATTTACTGCCTAAAAGGACAATGCCAGCAGATGCATGAGAACACTATGAGCTGCAAAGCCCCTCCAAAGCACACGCCATGCTGACTTGGAAATATATTGGTGTTCCTCACTGTCGCTGGGTGGAAATCCTGGAACTCCCTTCCTGGCAGCATTCCTTGCAGACCTACACCACCATGAAGGCAGCTCACCACCACTTTCTCTTATGAAATTAGGGATTGAACAGTTATGTCACACCTCGGGAATGAATAGTAAAAATATTAGCTTGGTTCTTGACTCAAGAGAAAAGCTTAAACCTACAAGCTTACCTTTATCAGCGCAGTTGCCCCAAGAAATTGCAGTTTCTGCCCAGAGATTCAATCTTTGTAGACTTAAGCAAACTGTGTCTGGGTCAAGTCTTGTTTATGTTTTTCTTTGGAAAATGCCAATAAGCTGATATTCTATCTGCCAAACTAAGTGAAAAGAAGAGAGCTCATGGCAGCTTTTTGAAGAAGACTGAATTACAGAACTGAATAGCCAGAAATTGTCATGTTTAGCTTCAGCTGGAACGCTCACTGAGCTTTTGGATTCCTGACTGGCATTCCTCCCTCAACCAACACTTCCAAAGTTATTCATCTCCTTGTTGTATTGGGGCCTTGTTGTTTAGAAATTGGCTGCAGCATTTTCTTGAACAGTGACCACATTTCAAAAAATAATTAGTCCGCTCTGAAGAACTTTTGGATATCCTGAAGGAATGGGGAGTACTGTATAATTGTATGGTTCCTTTTTATAGATAGCTTTTGGGGAGCTTTTGCTCTTAATAATCCAGAAAAAAGAAAGGAAACTGACAGTTTTGAATTGTCTTCTGGGTTCAAGATGGAATTGTGTTACTGAATTAAGAAGATAAAAATGAGAAAGAGAAACTGCTATGTTGGCCATCTCGTTCACAATCCATAGACCAATATTTTGCTTTCTTTCAAGATTTTTCATCTCCTTCGAGCAGAGAACTTATTTACAGACAAAATACATGTTTAAGGTAATAATAAATCTATAATCTGTTGAAGTGAAAAAATACAGTAACATGCCAAAATAAGGTAATATCAATATCGTTTTGAAAACAAATTGTAAAACTTTGTAAATAATTGTGAAATATACTTCCATAACTCATGCTTCCATGACTTTGAAAGATTGGTTTAAAACAGACTTATTTATTGCAGTTAGCATATTCTGTGAGAAACTGGAAAAGCCTTCAGTTGTCAAGCCTAGACTCCTCTCTGAAGATTACATACACCTACTCACACAGACTTGCAGGAAAGACTGCGGTCTCACAGAAAGCAATATGCACATGCACAGCAAGCAGCATTATAAAAATAGTTCCTCAGAAGTAAACTTCCTAATTGCAGCGAGTCAGTTAACATCAGTCAACTGCATGCAGGTTGCTTGTCAACTTACATGAAGACTAACCAGTAGGGGAGAACTGATGAAAACAAAAATCCCTTATATGGGTAAGCTATTTTCCTTGACTGCCTGTAAACTCCTGCCACCTCCCGGTCACTTTTCACATGTATGCTTTCCCAATTTAGGTTCTCCTCAACATTTTGTCATTTATTATTCTGTTATTTATGTTAAAGACTTCTTCATCAAATGTCATCCAGAATGTATTTGCATCTCACTTCTCCACTTGATCGCACTTCCAGCAAAGTTATAGAAGGAAATGGTAAAAGCAATAATTTCAAGGTCATGTCAAGCTATGGTGGATGTCAAATGTTTCAAGTCAAACAGTCAGAGGAACCTCTGAAGTCTCCAACTCTGTTGCAGAGTTGGAAACAGTTTAGGAAGATTCTAGACGCCAGCCAATTGCTCAGAAGTGTAAACTTCCCAGGAATTACCTAGTAGTCAGTGCTTTGGGATTTCTGAGGGATCCTGTAAGGCATCTGTCAGGATCTGACTGAGCTATTGATAGACTTGAAGATTTTAGTCCATCTGCTCTCAATCCATCCCCATTGCCTGGATGTGCACATGCCAACTTACCAGGGAAAGCAGTGCCTCAGAAAGAACAAGTAGCCTATTATGTCTGACCCATTCTCAATGACTTGAATGCTGCTGCTAAGCTAAAAGCCGGAAAATTTCTCAGACAGTAGACAGACTGCTCACCTCACTCCCAAAAGGAAAATTTTTCTATACGCTGAATCATCAGCTGAAGCCTACCCTATAACTGTGAGGTACCATGGGATGCTTCCATTCCTCTTACTGGAGATGAAGCCCCACCCCTAGGAGCTGCTGGCCAATCTGATTGATTCTGTGAGCAGATCCACGACGATTGCCATGAAATCAAACCAAAGAAAATTCTAGGGGTTGTGTCAGAGTGGATTTTGAGGAGATGGGTGGTCTGGGGAGGTGGGCAGTCCTTAAATAATGAGGATTAGGTTAGGGCTGAGTGAGAAGGTAGAGGACTACTCACCTTCCCTAAAGTACATACACCACCCACCCACCCCCATCTAAAACACAACTGGCAAGGACACACAATATCAGCTCAAGATGGCGGCAGAGTAGGATGCTTCAGCTGGTGCCCCTCAGCTTCGCCAGTTCCTTTTCCTTTTACTTTCCTTCTTTTCTTCTCTGCAGTTTTTCTTCCTCTCAACTTTTAATTTCTTAGACTTACACAGAGGGAATGGGGAATGAAGGCAAGTCTGAGTCCAGGCCAGTGCAGGAGACAAATGGGAGACCATGTTGTGCGGGAGGCAGGTCCCAGAGGCAAGTTGAGGCCGGGAGCCTGGAGTGGGAGGCAGTCCAAGCCCAGGCCGGCCTGAGAGACGAGTCCTGGAGGCCAGTCCCAAAGGTAAGCTGCAGGCTGCAGCATGGAGCGGGAAGCAGTCCAAACCCAAGCTGGCCTGGGAGACAAGTCCTGGAGGTGAATCCTGGAGATGAGTCCCGGAGTCCAGTCCCAGAGGCAAGTCTGGGCGAGAGGTCAACTCATGGAGCCAGAGAGGCCTTGTGTTCTGGAGCCTGGAAGGCACTGACTCAGTGAAAAGAACTATAATTTGAATGTTTTTTAAAGATACTTTATTCTGGTTCTGGGATTTGAGAAAGTCAAGTACATTTTTAAAAAAATTATTCCTTTGCTGAGCATTTTTTTTTAACTCTTTCAATTCATAACAAACGCTTAAAGTGTTCTGTACCGAGGTACCCAGTACCTAAGATGTTGCCATAGCAGCAACATTACAAACTTTTCGCTGTGCTCATTCCAGTGCATGTAACATAAAGGCTATTCTGGTCAAATTAACATCTTTGTAGATAACTGCATTCTGCCAAAAACATGTAGCCAATAACCAAAAGTGCTGAATTCATTTTAAACTTTTAATAGTTGGAGGAGAGAGAAAACCTTTCCATCTGACTGTAGAAGAACAGCAGAAAACTCATGAGCATTTGGAGGCCAGTGAGCAGATTTTGTTTTCACACGTACTGAGCAGAGCTTTCCCTTTTCATGGATCAGTGAGTGTGAGTGGGTCAGTACATGACTCACTGTTGCCAGCTTGTACTGAATGATATTGTTGTGAGATTAAGAAATGGTTTGGTGATCTCCTTATTCCACTCTGTAGTCTCAATTGAAACACATTTTAATTCTTAATTCTTCTTAACCTACAAGGAACATAGAAATAGGAGCTGAATATTCAGCCCATCAAGACTACTCTGTCATTTAATTCCTGCACAATTAATCAAACACTTCAGAGGCTTTTGTCCACACCATCCCCATTTACCCTATATATCATTGATAATTTTAAAAAATCTATCAATCACTGCTTTAAATATACCCAAATCTGACCTTCAAAGCCCTCAAGAGGATAGAATTCCAAAGATTTACCACCCACTAAGTAAAAAAAATTCTCCACATCTCAATCCTAAATGGCATCCCCCCTAGTTTTAGAGTGTACCCCTTGGTTCTAGACTCCCAAAGCAGGGGAAATGTCTTACCTGCACTTAATATTTGCATTCCCTCTGTGGCAAAATATATTTCTTGGGATCGGGAGAGCAAACTGCACACAGTACTCCAGGCACAATCTGACCAACCTTCTATACTATTAAAGCAAGACTCCTGTACTCCTCTTGCAATAAAAGCTAACATTCCATTAGCCTCCATAATAGCATGCTGAAACTGAATTTTAGCCTTGAATAACTTATTTTCAATGACACTCATTTTCTTTGCAAATATAAACTTTCCAAACTCTCACCATTTAAGAAATACTCTGCACATTTGCTCTGCATATTAAAGTAGATAACCTCATATTTTCCCACATTATAATCCATCTGCCACTTCTTACCCAAGCACTAAGTGTGTCCAAATCCTGCAGGTAACGTTTTATATCTTCTTCACAATACACATTCCTGTTTAGCTTTGTGTCATCTGCAAATTTGAAAGATTACATGTGGTTCCCATGGCCAATCCCTTGATGCTTATTGTGAAAGATACAAATGTATTGGAGAAATTGCTGAAGCAATGTACTAGAATGGTTCCAGGGATGATAAACTTCAGCTATGAAGATAGATTGAAGCAGTTGGGGCTGTTCTCCTTAGAGAGAAGAAGACAGAGAGAAGATCCTACTGACATTTTCAAAATCATGAGCAAGTTGGACAGGGTCAATAAGGTGAAGCTGTTTCCACTTGTGAAAGAATGACAGGGCGTAGATTTAATCTGATGTGCAAATGAAGCAAGATTGAGTGAAAATGTCTTTTTTACACAGTGAGTCGTTAGGGAGTGAAATATACTGCCTGGAAACGTGGTGGAGGCATGTTCAATTGAGGCTTTCAAGAGGTCATTGGAATATTTTTGGATAGTCATGGTGTGCAGGGATATGCAGAAAAAGCAGGAGATTGGCACTGGTGAACAGAGCCGGAATTATCTCTCTCTGCACCACAATAATCCTGTGATTCTGTGACTGTGAGCAAATGCGGACTAGTCCTTGTGTTACACCATTAGTCACAGACTATCAAACTGAGAATTTATTCCTACTCTCTGTTCTCTTCTGTCAGCCAAATCCTTAATCTATGCCAATACAAAGCCTTCTATTACATTTTAATTTTGCGCATCAAAAGCCTTCTGAAAATCTAAATATCTTACATCCATGGACTCCCCTTTCTCGTTTCCATTAGTAACACATTTAAAAGCTCTAACAAGTTTGTCAAACATGATTTTTTAATGGCAAATCCATACTGAATATGCTTAAGAATATCAGTTTTAGCCAACTGTTCATTTATACCATCCTTTATGGTACAGCATTTTCCCTAATACTGACATAAGGCGGACAATTCTGCAGTTCAAAAACAAAATAAAGACTTGCAGTGCTGGAATTCTGAAACAAAAACAGAAATTTCTGGAGAACCTCAGCAGGTCTGGCAGCACCTGTGGAGAGAAAGCAGAGTTAACATTTCGAATCCAGTGACCCTTCTTTAGAACTATCTATACTCTTGTTTGTTTTCCTTTGCTCCTTTCCTAAATAATGGGGTGACATTTGTAAGTTTCTGATTTGCAATAATTCAATAATCTGTGGAACTTTGGAAGATGATTGCCAATGTGCTGACTATCTCTGCAGTCACTCTTTAACCCTCTGAGGTGTAAATGATCATTTCCATGGGACTTATCAATTTTCAACCTCATTAATTTCTTCAATACAACCTTCTTACTGTTACTAATTTCTTTCAACTTCACATCTCCTCAGTCACTTAGATTACTAATTCTGGGAGACGTCTTGTATCTTCCTCAGTAAACACAGACGCAAAGTAATCATTTACCATCTCTCCTGACTCTGCTTTTAACGGCTCACATTTGTCTTAGCCAAATGTTTCCTTTTTTACGTATGTAATGAATTTCTTATCTGATTCAGTTTCTAATTCAGGTACTGTTCATTTACAAGAATAAATAATTGAATGAAAATCAATGAAAGCCTTTTTAAAAATTAGAGTTACTTTGTTCAATTGAAGGACTAAAACTGTACTTGTTCCCTCAGACCTCAACCAGCATTTTGGATCCAATAACACAATAATGTAAGACTGTATAATTTGGTTACAAAATATCTTTTTACTGGCATTTATCTTCAGAGTAGGAACCTTTGAGGTATTCAATTTACTTTAAGATCATTTTAGCAAATATTAATATTTCCTGAGCAGAAAACTTTCTCAACATTTTTGATGTTCTAATATTTATCAATTCAATTAACATAGACGAATTAAATCTGTCATCTCATAAGCTCAAGGTAATAAATACTGTATTGAGTCTGACAGTCAGTACTTCTCCACTGCTGAAATATTAATGATGTAATATTTGTAAATAAGAATGTTCCCTTCCTTCTTCAGAAGGTGTTAATTCAATGAATTATTCTTGAGAAACAGCTGGCCAATTTGAAAATGATGTTCCAGGCAGCTAAATCTTAGTTTACATGACTTCACATTTTTGTTGTTTGCAATTTTGGTCTCCTTTCCCGAGGAAGGATGCTCTTGCTGTCAAGGGAGTGCAGTGAAGGTTTACCAGGCTGATTTTGGGGATGGCGGGACTGACGTATGAGGAGAGATTGACTAGGTTGGGATTGCTTTCACTAGAGTTCAGATGAATGAGGGGCAATCTCATAGAGACTTATAAAATTCTAACAAGACAGGACAGGATAGATGCAGGGAAGATGGTGGGTGTGTCCAGAGCCGGGGGTCACAGTGTGAGGATTCGGGGTAGGCCATTTCGGATGGAGATGAGGATATATTTCATCACCCAAAGAGTGGTGAGCCTGTGGAATTCATTACCACAGGAAATAGTTGATGCCAAAACATTGAATATATTCAGGAGGCAACTAGATATAGCATTTAGGGTGAATGGGATCAAACGTTATGAGGAGAAAGCAGGGTTAGGCTATCGAGTTGGACGATCAGCTATGATCATGATGAATGGCTGAGCAGGCTTGAAATGGCCTCCTCCTGCTCCTATCTTCTATGTTTCTATGTTTCCCAATTTTTTGGCACAAGTTAGTAAATCCCAGCAAAATGATTGAATTGTCATTATTAGGTTACAAAAATGTAAAGGTTGTGTGGTGCAGTGGTAGTGTCCTCACGTCTGAGCAAGAAGCTTCAGATATTGGAGGTTGAGAGATGACCTTATATGACCTTATAATGAGAGGTATTGATAGAATTAATGGTTGTTGTCTTTTCCCTAAGATGGTGGATTTCAAGACTAGGAGGCACAATTTTAAGATGAAAAAAGAGAAATTTAGAAAAGACATGAGAGGCAAATTTTTTACACAGAGAGTAGAATGAATTCCCTGAGAAAGTGGTGGATGTGGGTACAATTACAATATTTAAAAGACATTTGGATAAGTATATGAATAGGAAAACTTTGGAGGGATATGGGTCAGGAGCAGGCAGGTGGGACTAGTTTAGTTTGGGATTATGTTCAGCATAGAGTGGTTGGACTGAAGGTCCTGTTTCCATGTTGTATGTCTCTATGACTCCATGACTGTATGTAAGTCTTATACCAGGAGTTGTTGGCCATGGAAGGTCCCTTCATAATGCAACTAAAGAGATTGGTGACCAGGCTGTAAACCCTTCCAACAATACTGATTGTAGGCAGTAAGAGTGGGGCAGTCTCTGATCAACCATCTTGCATAAAGTAGAGATAAATCCCTGCAGTTCTTTGTCCACAAGCATGGACCAAATCCAATAGCAGTCAATGGCCCAAAACCTCGAAGACAAGATTGGGAGAAAGACACATGGAATACAGAAATAAACAGAAAATTCAAGTAGTAACCAGCAGGATAAGCAGTGTCTGTAGATGGTTTTGGGACCGAGTCATGTGCTGCTCCTGGGAATGGAAAGGAACTTAATTAAGTGGGAGGTTACCGATGGTACGACAAAATTGCAGTTTTAAGTTGTTGGACATTTAAAACTGTGTTGTGCTTCCTGACACCATTTTGTATGCCAGAATTAAGTACACACGAGTAATTAATTCCTGACAGTGTGTAAGTGGTGTGCAACATGTGAGATTCACATACTTGTTAGAGCTGAAGTGAACAAATGTTGCTTTTCCCTCTTAGGAGATTTGTGACAGAGCATGATTGAAATTGGGTAGTGGCAAGCAAAAAGCATCATGGGAAGGTGGAAGGTTGGCTGGCTGTTGCAGGGAGAGACGGAGAATATCCCAGGCAGACAGAAAATGTAAGGATGCAGGGACTTTTGAAGGGTGGAAGGGTTCCACTACATTTGATGTGGTGATCATCTTATTGGGTGAAGAAGGGCAGGAAGGGTTGAATGGAGATGGAACTAAGGAATGGTATTGTTCAGGATAGGGTCCTGGAAGTTTAACTAACAGTAGTGGGCAGCAGGAGGAGCAGTCAATATGAGTGAGTGGGCGAGATGATGGGGTGGGAGTTCCAAGATTATGGTCAGGTATTAGATGATCCCATGAATGGAATAGATAGTATGGATAACAAAAAGGATCAGGGAAAGGGTGTGGATGGTGATGGCAGTAACTGTCGGCACTTGGGTGGAGTATGGGAAGGGAGTAGGCCTGTGGAGAGTGATGGTTATAGGCTTAAAGGTAACGGTAGGATATCCTTAGACAGCACCTTCCAAAACAATGACCACGATCATTGAGAAGGACAACAGCAACAGATGTGTAGGGACACACCACTTGCAAGCTCCTCTCCAAGTGACTCATCATCCAGACTTGGAAATGTGTCACCGTTCCTTCACCATCGCTGGGTCACAATCCTGGAACTCCCTGTTTTATGGCATTGTGGGTCAACCTACCTCAAATGGACTGCAGTGATCTAAGAAGGCAGCTCACCACCGCCTCCTCGAGGGCAACAAGAGATGGGCAATAAATACTGGCTAGCCAGAAATCACCACATCTCATCAGTGATTTTTTAAAAAATGATGGTAGGTTATTTTGCGGGGGTTGGGGGGGGGGGGCGCGGTGGGTCGTGCGGGCTAAGTTAGAAGATGGTAAAGGGAGTTTCAAAAGTGACTCATGTCATTTCTTGCAGCTGGTCCTGATAATGAAATAGCTCCAAAAGTGTAACAAAACAGACAATCAATGGGAACAAATTCTTCAAGTGTGCACATGCACCATCAAGAGAGCTCTCAAAGCTTGTCCATCCTCAGTAGCCAGCGAGTTGGCTTTATCTGACTGGGAATATCACACGACACCTGGCTGATGACACCAGTGCAGGACCTGAAAGCTGCAATTAAGGGGAGGTACTGCTTAGGCCAAAAGAAGGTCAACAATAGAGCTGACTGTTGACTATTGGCGGTGATGTTTCACTGCTTGGACTTTCTAGGTGGAACTCTTCATTACTTTCCAAGATAGGTATCCAGCATTATTGTTGTTTTCTGCACAACCCATCTCAGTCAGTGGAGAGGGGTAGGTGGAGGACCCAGTTGTCTCCTCTGACTTGAAGGAAAGAGAAAGTGATGTCACTGATGAGGGAGGGAATGGTACATAACATGGATGCCTGGATAATGCCTGGTGATGGTGCTTCACAGAAGGTAGACCCTTATTGTCACCAAATTCCAGGCCAAGTCAAGATCTGCAACATTTCTCACCAGTTATCATCCTCTGTTAGCTCAGAACCCAGGTTGCCCCCAGGAGTGGAGATAACTTTATCTGATTGTATCGCTCTTTTTTTCTGGTGACTGCATTGAATTTTATTTTTTTCACTTTATCATTGTTGGTCTTGTTATCCTGTGTGTGGGTCCATCTGAAATAATGACATTCCACTTGTACTAAATGTGCTGCACAGACAACATTGCATCTGTGCCAACAAGATCAGGAAACTGCTGGAGGCCCTTGCTAGCCACCACGTGCCCTGGTAATTTAGCAGGATCCACTCATGTCTCCCTGACATATTCACCAAACAGGAGCTTTGCCTTATGAAGGGCTGAGTCATGTCAGCAACGTAGACAAACAGCAGCCTCAGAGGTATGATAGTTGGGTGAACACTATCTATTGCATTGTCAGTTGGGTTACAAACTCTGAACTATTCAACTCTAGGTCATAAATCACACAACACCAGATTATAATCCAACAGGTTTATTTGATAACACAGGCTCTTGGGGGCTCACTCCTTCTTCAGGTGTTACTGAGAGAAGTGGTATCAGACCCAGGATTTATAAGTGAAAGAGCAAAGGGTCACACCATTGATGAGAATGTATTAAACAAACGTAAGATGCTGTTAAATCTTTAATTAGTTAGAAGGTTTTAATTGATTAATATTTATATGTAAATCCCTGAATTCCTTTCAAGTCACTGTCCTGAGAGAAATAAAGGTTTTATCACTGCATAGAAAAGGTGGCATTTTAGGTCAGACAATGCATGTTAGGTGTGAGGCCTTATTTAGAATCTATTTGTGTTTTGGTTTGGAGTCAGACTGGTTTTATTTCTAAAGTAGGAATTTATAAACTGCCACATTGACTGACTGTCCATAAATTGTGTTTTTGAACAAAATAGATTGTATCTGCAGATGCAAATTCTCCTCAAAGATTAACGTGTATGCGCACGTGTGTGTGTGTGTGTGTGTGTGTGTGTGTGTGTGTGTGTGTGTGTGTGTGTGGAGAGTGTATAGTGTGGTGAGGTCACCTGTAGTGAGACATGAATCCAAGATCTTGGTTGAGGCTGTTTTCATGGGTATGGAACTTGGGTATCAGCCTCTGCCCAGGGACTCTGCGTTGTTGTGTATCCCAAAGTCTGCCTTGTAGGATGTTTACCTGAAAATCCAAGGCCAAATGTCCTTGACCGCTGAAGTGTTCCTTGACTGGGAGGGAACATTCCTGTCAGGTGATCATTGTGTGGTGACCACTCATTCATTGTCGTAGAGTCTGTAAGTCTCACCAATGTACCATGCCTCTGGGCATCTCTGCCTGCAGCATATGAGAGAGATAACGTTGGCTGAGTCATGAGTATCTGCCGTGTACATGGTGGGTGGTGTTTCCATGTGTGATAGTAGTGTCCATGTCGATGATCTGACATCTTGCAGAGGTTGCCATGGCAGGGTTGAGTGATGTTGTGGTCTATGTTGTCCTGAAGGCTGGGTAGTTTGCTGTGAACAATGGTTCATTTAAGTTTTGGTGGTTGTTTGAAGGTGAGAAGCGGAGATGAGGGGAAGATCGTGGTGAGGTGTTCGTCATCGATAACATGTGGAAGGCTGCGAAGAACATCGTGTCGTTTTGCCGCTCCCAGGAAGTACTGGACGACAAAGGGAACCCTATCGAACGTATCCCGTGTCTGTCTTCCGAGGAGGTCATTACAGTTTTTTGTTGAGGCACATTGAAACCAGCGATCAATGAGTTGAGCATCGTATCTTGTTTCTATGGGGGCATCCTTCAACACCTTCAGGAGTCCGTCTCATTCCTCCTGATCCAATCAGATCTTGTGTATGTGTAACGGTTATCCACAGGGAATAGCTGTTTTATTATGTTTAGGGTGGAAGCTAGAGGAGTGCAGCATCATGAAGTTATCCGTAGGCTTGCAGTAGAGTGGGGTACAGAGGTGTCCATCCTAGATGATAATGCGTGTGTCCTAGAATGAAACTGATTCTGAAGAATAGTCCATGGTAGGTCTGATGGTGGGATAAAACTTGCTGATATCACTATGTAGTTGTTTCAGTGGTTCCTTGCCATGAGTCCAAAGGAAGAAAATGTCGTCAATGTACCTGGTGTATAGCGTTGGTTGGAGGTTCTGTGAAGCAAAGAAGTCTTGTCCGAACCTGTGTATGAAAATGTTGCAGATTGAGAACCAAATCTGGTCCCCATGGCTGTTCCATCTAGGTGAAGAACTGGTTGCCAAAGGTGAAGGCGTTGTGGTTGAGGATGAAGCGGATGAGTCATAGGATGGCGTTTGGAAATTGGCTGTTGTTGGTATTGAGTACTGAGGCTGTTGTGGCGATGCTGTCGTCGTGGGGGATGCTGGCATAGAGTACCGACGTGTCCATTATGACAAGGAATGTTCCTGGTTTGACTGGTCCATGGGTGCTGAGTTTCCATAAGAAATCTGTAGTATTGTGACAGAAGCTGGAGGGTTTTAAGATGCCCTCGACATAGCCAGAGAGAGGTTTTCACAAAAGGTCCCATTGCCTGATACGATGGGATGTCCAAGTGTGTTAGCTTTGTGTATCTTTGTAAGGCCATAGAAGTCCCCTGTGCAGGAAGTATTGGGGATGAGAGTGCATAAGGTGCTCTGAAGGACTGGATCAAAAGTCTTGATCAGTCTGTTCAGTTGATAGGTGTGTTCTTTGGTTGGATTGGCAGGTAGTTGTCTGGTTGTTCAGCTGCTGTACACTTCCTTGCAGTAATCCGTTCTATTCCGTACCTGTCTGTACATCTGTACCTGTCATGAGAATGAGATACACCACTACTGATGACTTTTTGCCATAACTACTCTAAGCATTGGTCCATATCATCCAGAACTGATCAGGAAAGAGGTGCAACGCCTTTGAATGCACACAACCATTACAGCCACTCGTAACAAATCAAAAATGCAACAGGGTGTTTAATGTGAAATTAAGCCTAAATTAGCTCCATTTCAAACATACAGAGGTAAAATACTGCGCTCTTTTGTGCCTTTAGAACTTTAAAAATGTTTCATTCTCTTCAAGGTGTAGCACCGATATCCACAGCTGAGATGGAGGCAGCTTGCTGACTGCTATGGCCTGTTGAATATGATGATCTTGGCTGCCAGACTCTGGTACTTCGAGGGCTGGATACATCCAGCCTGCTAAGGGTCTCAACATAGGTGCACATGCACCTTCCTCAGACAGTTTGGGACAGTGAGGTCTCTTTGTATGATTCTGTATGAAACAGACACATTTATGTAACAATTCTGGATGAGACTGTTTATTATGATTCCATTAAGAACCGATAAATTTTCTGCTTAAGACAAAAGAAGTTTGAAATCGCAGGTCCTTACTGAGCTAAATAGGGAAAAAAAATCTCTCCTATGACAGATTAGAAAATAACCTACAATAAACGTACAACACATACTCTAACATCCAGAATTAACTTGAGGTAAGTATCAATGAACAATCAAATTGTGGTTGAATACTCTACAGAAGACATGAAATAGTTTTCTGCTTAAGATAAAAGAAGTTTGAAATTGCAGATTCCTACTGAGATGTAATAGTTTTTAAATAAGGAAAAAAATCTCTCCTATACCAGAATAGCAAATAATCTACAATAAATATACAACGTATTATCAAATATCCAGAACTAACTTGAGGTAATTATCAATGAATAATTGAATTGTGGATGAATATTCTGCAGAAGATATGAAATAGCAAAATGGTCATGGCGGATCCTATTGATTTCTCAGCAATCCGCACAGACGTTAGTGACACTGTGGATCACTGAACTACATTTTAAAAATGGATTATAATTTTTCACTTTCAAGAATCTAACCTCAGAAGTCCCTCAAAGTCATTTCATCAGGGACTGCTTTACTAATTGCTCACACAATGGTCGGCCACAGAATCACAAAATTGTTATAGCATAGAATTAAGCAATTTAGCCCATCATGTGTATGCTGGCTATCTAAATAAATGAGTATATTCTTCAAAGTGATTCATCTGCCTTCTCCCCTTAATTCTGTGTATTGTTACTTTTCAAATAACTATCTGATTTCCTTTGGAATGCCTCCATTGAATCTATGCCTCCATCATGTTCCCAGGCAGTGCATTTCAAACCCTAATTACCTGTGTTAAAAATATTGCCGCATAATACTTCTGCTTCTTTTAGTCATTACTATGTATCTGTGCCCTGTTCTTTTTGATTCTCTCATGAATGGCAACATTTTTGCTCTATTTTGTTAATTTTTACTTTATTCTAAACTTGCATAGGAATTTTTCATTGAGCCTGTTTTTTAATTGCATCTTGTGGTTTTATCCCCTTAATAAGTACTTGGGACTTTAAACTTGGACTACTTTAAGCTAAAGAAAAGGAAATTACTGACTTTTGATGGGATTGTAACATAAATTTGCTCAGACCTCTCATGATTTTGAATACTTCAATCAGATCTCCTCTTGGCCTTCTATTCGCCAAGGAAAAATGTCTCAAAATCTCAAATCAAGTTTTATAACCGAAATTCCTCATTCCTGGTACCATTCTTCAACTTCTTTTTACATGCTTTCCTTAAGCCACATCTCTTTTATAGCCGCAACACCATAGTTTCCATGTGACAAATTGTGCCCATAACTCACCAATCTTACTTGTCAAACTTTATAAATTCATATACATGCAAAAGATCCTGCTTTAGATTTTGAATCAAAAATAGAAATTGCTGGAAAAGCTCAGCAGGTCTGGCAGAATCTGTGAAGAGAAATCAGAGTTAACATTTTCAGGTCGAGCGACTGTTCCTCAGAACTAGATTTTATTGTTTTCAAATTTAGTCTAGCTACACTTATTAACTTACTATTCTCTATTCAAGTACTATCTAGCTTTTCCAGTATTTGTGCAACTTGGTATGCCTCTCTGATATTATCTCCTGGTTTTTCACAACCCTGCTAAATATACCCATCTTGATAGTACTGGTAAAAAGACCCAGAGTCAATCTCGTCTCTTGATTCCACATATCTGAGAATTCCTGAGACTGCTTGCAAGTATCCAATTACCAGCACAATTTCAACTTTTCTTTTTATCAGACAGCTAGGCCTTTGCCCCTGAATCTCTCTAAGTAGCAGCATGTTTCTGCTGCACCGAGCAGAAACTACTTGAAAGCTTTCTTGTTTTTCTTTCTAGTTGCATTGACCTATCAATGGCTCCCAGGGCTTCTGCTTTGCACTAACCTTTCCATGAGATAGATCCAACAATTGACTCCTGGGGTTGAAAAGTCAGCTAATGGCATCTCTTCAGCGGCATAAAACCATCTTCTCTGACTCCCTCTGACTGACTAAGACACAATGAAAACTGACTCCTGAACTGCTGTTCAATGACCATTGAAATGATTTGAGTGACCTTCTGAAACACTCTTGGAGCAGCCTGCCAATTTTATTGGATTGAATCAAATGTAATCATTCGTGACAAATTCTGTACCAGAATGTTACAATCTCCGCATTTTCAGATTTCCCAACACAGATGGGAATACAAAAAATGGAATTTTATCACAATTGGTAAAAGACAGACATCAATTTATCTGCCAGGATCATTGTGAAAGACAGATGGAAACTTCTAAACAGTTAGAGTTTATAATCTGCATGTTACCTTTCTATATTTTCTGCTGCTCTTCCTTTGACATTTCAGAGGACTAGCTGAAGAACATCAATGAAAATCCATTGCCTTTGGGGTGATTAGTCCTGAGTCAGCCACAGTCCCAGCATTGTCTTGTATCAACATCCCCATAGAATCATAGAAAGTTTCAGCACTTGAAGAGGCCAATTTGTCCAACCTATCTCTGTCAATCTTCTCTCCTTCTGATCAAAGAAAGATTTCAGAAACAAGAAAAGCATAATTAATCACTACATTGTGAGCTACACCTGCACTTATGAATAATAACAAGAGAGAGACTTTGGATCTTGCTGTGCCTGTGTCATACAAACAGTTAGAAGAGAAACAGCAATGTAGCACTTAGGAGCAATAGTAGGTCATTTAGTTGTTTGAGCTTGGTCCACATTCTGTAATAAATAAGATCAAGGCTGATCTGTTTGTCTTCTCAGCTCTATTTTTCCTGTCTGCATTTCATCATCTTTGACTTTTTTGTCTATTAAAGAGCCGTCAAATCAAGCCTGTACCTTCTGTGGAAGAAAAGTCCACATTATAATAACCCTCTGACAGAAATAAAAATCTCTTCATCTTTGTCATAAAACAGATATGTCTTATCATCAAACTATTTCCCCTAGTTTTACCCGCCTCTAGAAGATGAATATCTGCTGGGCATCCATCCTTTCTAGAACCTCAAGATAGTTGAATCTTACATGTTTTTGGATAATTCTGAGTTGCGTTGAGTGTTTTGGAGGATTCCCTGCCATGAGGCCTAGAACATTTTCTCACTGTATCTTACCAAATCTATCTCTTTAATTACCTACATCGCCTCTATGGAATTGCTCATGTTGGATTCTGGCTCTGTTTTAGCACATGCCATTCCCAGAATAACATACTATTCAGATATCTGGGAATTGTACAGCAGGCCTTGCATGCACACCATATTTAAAAGCCCACACTGCATATTATCTAGAGCTGCCCTGCATGGGTACTCCACATACAGTTCTGATCGCCACTTACCAAAAGGATGTGGATGCTTTGGAGAGGGTGCAGAGGAGGTTCACCAGGACGTTGCCTGGTATGGAGGGCACCAGCTATGAAGAGAGGTTGAGTAGATTAGGATTATTTACATTAGAAAGACAGAGGTTGTGTGGGGACCTGATTGAGATCTACAACATCATGAGAGGTATAGACAGGGTGGATAGCAAGAAGCTTTTTCCCAGAGTGGGGGACTCAGTTACTAGGGGTCACGCTTTCAAGGTGAGAGGGGAATAGTTTAAGGGAGATATGCGTGGAAAGTTCTTTATGCAGAGGGTGGTGGGTGCCTGGAACGCGTTACCAGTGGAGGTGGTAGAGGCGGGCACGATAGCGTCATTTAAGATGTATCTAGACAGATACATGAATGGGCAGGGAGCAGAGGGATACAGATCCTTGGAAAATAGGCAACAGGTTTAGATAGAGGATCTGGATTGGTGCAGGCTTGGAGGGTCATAGGGCCTGCTCCTGTGCTGTGATATTCTTTGTTCTTTCTTTGTACATAGGGGTGGGGGTAGGTAATTAATGAGGAGCATTTGGCAAAACACAGTGAGAAAACACACTGGGCCTCATGGCAGGAAGCCCTCCAAGATATTTAACACAACTCAGAATTATCCAAAAAAAACCATATAAAATTCAGCCCATAATATCTTGAGGTACTGGAAAGGATGGATACCTAATAAGTATTCATCCTGTGGAGGCATCTAAAACGAGGAGAAAAGGTTTGAGGATAAGAGATATCTTTTTTAAGATAGAGATGAGGAGTTTTGTTTTCTCTCTAAGAAGGTTATTAAAATGTAGAGTTTTCATCTCCCTGAATACCTTTTTATCTCTTATTCCAGCCCACAGTATCTTGTAAATGGATTGGAGACAAACCATAAGGTTTCTTCGAATCTGGCACATGTTGGATGTCAATGTGTATGTTGGGTACATGTGGCCGGTGCCTTTGGAGAGTGCTTGTAGCTGTCGGTGGCTGATTTCCAACATAGAGGTCATTTAGAGCAAGCAGTGAGCTGAGTATGCCAGATGCTTAGTCTAGTTACCATGTCGTATTTTCCCGACATCTGGCTTGATTGGACAGTTTGGTAAGATGGAAAACTGAATATTAATGAGATGATTTGGACTGTTAATGAAGCTTTTATCAAGCAATAATCATCATCAATTTGCTGCTGCCTAATGAGAATCTCACCACATCACTTGTGAAAAGCATAAACTATGGCATGGATTACTCCCGACACAGAAATAGGCCTTGCTACACTTGTCGCTGTTTCTGCTCACCATAGGCCATGCCTTTCCAACCTTTATTTCCAATGGATATAAGCTTAACTGGCGTTCAACCTTTCTTCATGAGGTCTGCCCTTCATCCCTGGAATGAGTTGAGTAAACCTTCTCTTAACTGTGTCTAATGCAATTATATTTGTTCTCAAACATGGAGACCAAAACTCAACCCAGTATTCCAGGTGTGGTCTCACCAAAGCTCTGTACAACTGTAGTAACACTTCACTACTTTATATTCCATTTCTCTCTCCAATCACATACTGTACCTGCACACTAACATGATATAACAAGACAGTCAGATCACTTTAGCCTGCTGATTTCTGCACCTGTCTCCTTTTAAATGGTATACTGCTTTGCTATTCTACCTGTCAAAATGAGCACATTCACATTTACCCATGTTCTACTCAATCTGCCAAATTCTTGTTCACCCTCTTAATCTATCTGTATCTCTTTGCAGACTTTCCAACCACCCCTTGAAAGCTTTCACCCATGTCTCTGTAATGTCTGTCGGGCCATACATATTTATTTGTACCTATGACAGCAAGTCATTCCTCTTGTTACAACATTCATTCAGATATAGCACCTTAAGCTCTGTTTCTTTTAACCACTTCTACAATCTCTAGCCCTGTCTGCTGAAGCACTCTTATGTTTCTATTGCTGTGTTGTTTTCCTTTATGATATCCCCTGATTTGATCCCTTCTATTCCCGAATGAGTTTAAAGCCCTTTTTACCACCTGACTTGTATGATTCACTGGAACAGTGATCTGAGCAGAGTCAGAGTGTTACAGCTCCCACTTTCCCCAATACTGGTGATATTGCCCCAACCATCTGAACCTACTTCTCCTCCATTAACTATTCAGCCATGTACTCATCTCACCTTTTAGCTTGCACTTTTTAATTTGAACCTAGCTGCTCATACACGGTCAGCAGAGCCTCTTTTGTAATTCTGCACAGGTCATTGATACATAAATGGACCACTGAATCCTTGCACTCCCACTGCAAGTCCCTCCCCAATCCAGAGCAGATGATTCAAGGTAGAAGGCAAGCAACACAGGCATCTAGACTTTTATCCTTGGCTGCAGAGAACTGTATCTATCTATTGATTATGCTAATCCCTACAATCGTTCTGGAATAAAGGGTCCAGATAACATTCCCCCTCTGTGATGCATTTCTGTATTTGCAGTTTGGCTCCAGCTCATAAACTCTGGGCTGAGACTCTTTGTGCTACAGACACTTTCTGCAAATGTGTTTGATCTAGATCACACTGGCATCTATGAGCTCCCACATCCTGCAGTCACAAAGCATCACCTGCCCTGCCACCTTTATTGTATCTTAATTAACTTATTTTCAATTAATTTAAACTTAGTAGTTCTGCTACTCCCAATACATTTTATCTCTACTATACAGTTTTGCTAGTACCAAGAAAATCTCTGAACGGTTAATTCATATTCTGGTCGGTCAAAACTTACCAAATACTCACCTAACAATCATTTACCCATCCCTGTGACGGAAATTCAGTTTATTCACAATGCCATTGCAAATTTCATAGTGCCAACTCCTGCTGTCTCTTCCTTACCCCTCATGCGGCTGTTCAACTCCTGTTCCCTTGGAGGATGACAATGAGGAAAAGCACCTCCTACCCTTTTTCACCCAATCTCTTGTACTTACCAAACATCCAACTTTGTACTTAGTCACAAGCTGGACTCAGAGACAAGGTCTAGTTCGATATCTCTTATTTGCACTGGAAGCAACTCAGACAAATGGCTTTCTTGCAACTACTGAAAGAACATCAGTTACTTATTTAACCAATTTTGCCTGCTCCCCTCCAGAGAGCTTGCTATTCCCTGCCCAAGCTTAACTGTACAATCCTCAAACTACCCCTTCCCTTTGTCCAGACCCCATTCTTTCTTTTTTAATTCAGAAACATAGAAACATAGAAGATAGGAGCAGAAGGAGGCCATTCAGCCCTTTGAGTCTGCTTTGCCATTCATCACGATCATAGCTGATCATCCAACCCATTTCCTAATCCTGCTTTCTCCTCATAATCTTTGATCCCATTTGCCCCAAGTGCTATACCTAGCCACCTCTTGAGTACATTCAATAATTTGGCATCAACTACTTCCTGTGGTAATGAATTTCACAGGCTCACCACTCTTTAGGTGAAGAAATGTATCCTCATTTCCATCCAAAATAGTCTATCCAGAATCCTCAGTCTGTGGCCCCTGCTTCCGGACACACCCACTGCCAGGAACAATCTCTCTGCATCTACTCTGTCTAGTCCTGTTAGAATTTTATAAGTGTCTATGCGATTTCCCCTCATTTGTCTGAGCTCCAGTGAAAGCAATCTTTCCTCAATCTCTCCTCATATATCAGACCTGCCATCTCCGGAATCAGCCTGGTACACCTTCGTTGCACTCCCTCGAGAGCAAGCGCATCCTTCCTAAGAAAAGACCAAAACGGCACACAATATTCTAGGTGTGGCCTCACCAGGGCCTTGTATAACTGCAGCAACACATCCCTGTTCCTGTACTTGAAACTTCTCGCAATGAAGGCCAACATGCCATTTGCCTTCTTTACCACCTACTGTATCTGAATGCTTACCTTCAGCAACTGGTGCACAAGGACACCCAGGTCCCACTGCACACTCCCCTCTCCCAATTTACAGCCATTCAGGTAGTAATCTGCCTTCTTGTTTTTGCTTTCAAAGTGTATAACCTCACATTTATCCAAATTATACTGCATCTGCCATTGATTAGCCCTCTCACCCAATCTGTCCAGATCATGCTGAAGGATCTGTGCATCCTCGTTAGAGTTCACCTCCCACCCAACTTGATATCTCTCACCCACCTTCCTGCAAAAATGCCATCCCCATTCCCAATTCCTTCGCCTCCGCCGCATCTGCTCTGGAGATGAGACATTCCACTCCCGGACATCCCAGATGTCCTCATTTTTCAAGGACAGCAACTTCCCCTCCATAGTGGTCGAAAACGGCCTCGACTGTGTCTCTCACATTTCCCGCAACTCATCCCTCACACCCCCTCCCTGCAATAACAACCAAAACAGAATTCTCCTCATCCTCACGTGCCACCCCACCAACCGCCGGATCCAACGCATCATCCTCCGACACTTCTGCCATCTGCAACCCGACCCCACTACCAAAGACGTTTTTCCCTCTCCACCCTTATCTGCTTTCTGGAGGGACCACTCTCTCCGTGATTCCCTTGTCCGGTCCACACTCCCCACCAGCCCCACCACCCCCGGCACTTTTCCCTGCAACCGCAGGAAGTGCTACACCTGCCCCTACACCTCCCCCATTACCCCCATCCCAGGCCCTAGGAAGACCTTCTACATCAAACAGATATTCACCTGCACATTTGCTAATGTGGTGTACTGTATCTATTGTTCCCGTTGTGGCCTCCTCTACATCGGGGAAATCAAGCGGAGGCTTGGAGGCCGCTTTGTTAAACACCTACGCTTGGTTTGCACCAGACAACTGCACCTCCCAGTTGCGAACCATTTCAATTCCCCCCCCCACTCCTTGGACGACATGTTCGTCCTGGGCCTCCTGCAGTGCCACAATGATGCCACCCAAAGACTGCAGGAACAGCATCTCATATTTCGCTTGGGAACCCTGCAGCCCAATGGTATCAATGTGGACTTCACAAGCTTCAAAATCTCCCCTCCCCTGACCGCATCCCAAAACCAGACCAGCTCGTACCTGCCTCCCTAACCTGTCCTCCCACTTATCCACTCCTCTCACCTCAAGCCCCATCCCCATCTCCTACTTACTAGCCTCATCCCGCCTCCTTGACCTGTCCGTCCTCTCTGGACCGACATATCCCCTCCCTAACTCCCCACCTACTCTCACCTTTACTAGCTCCAACCCCGCCTCCTTGACCTGTCTGTCTCCTCCCCACCTGTCTTCTCCTTTATTCATCTTCTATCTGCCTCCCCCTTTCTCCCTATTTATTTCAGAACCCCCTTCCCCTCCCCCATTTCTGATGAAGGGTCTAGACGTCTGAAACGTCAGCTTTCCTGCTCCTCTGATGCTGCTTGGCCTGCTGTGTTCATCCAGCTCTACACTTTGTTGTCTCTTGATATCCCACCCAACTTCTCTACTAATATTGATCTCCCTCAATTCTTCCCTCTTGCTAAATTTTCCATTCTCCAACATTTCTGGTATCTGATTTGAGTCCTCTTTTGTGAAGACAGAACCAAAGTATGTATTCAGTTGCTTAGCCATTTTTTTGTCCCCTATATATTCCCCCGTTTCTGTCTGTAGGGAACCTACGTTTATCTTCACCAATCTTCTTCTCTTCAAGTACCTATAGAAACTTTTAGAGACAGTTTTAATGTTCCCCGCAAGCTTACTTTGGTCCTGTATTTTCTCCTTCTTAATCGATCCCTTGGTCCTTATTTGCTGAATTCTAAACTGCTCCCAATTCTCAGGCATATTATTTTTCTTGGCCTATCTGTACACTTCTTCCTTGGATCAGATACAATCTCTAGTTTTCTTTGTAAGCCATGGATTAGCCCTCTTACTCATTTTGCTTTTGCGCCAGACAGGAAGAAACAGTTGTTGCAATTCCCCCATGCGTTCCTTGAATGTCTGCTATTGCCTATCCACTGTCATCCCTTTAGGTAACTCTCTCCAATCTATCAAGGCCAACTCACACCTCATAGCTTCATAGTGTCCTTTATTAAGAACCAGCACCCTAGTCTCCAAATTAACTACTTCACTCTCCATCCTGATAAAAAAAACTCTATCAAGTTATGGTCGCTCATCCCCAAGGGGTCTCGCACATCTAGATTGCCAATGATTCCCTTCTCATTACACAGTACCCAGTTTAAGAAGGCCTGCTCTGTAGTTGGTTCCTCCACATATTGGTCAAGGAGACCATCCCATACACACTTGAGGAATTCCTCCTCTAATCACCCATGGTCGCCAATATTCCCTTATCACATGCATCTCTAATTCCCTGTTTAATGCCATTCCCAACTTCACCACCGTAGTTTGGGGGTCTATATATGACACCCACTGATGTTTTTTGCCCCTCGGTATTTCTCAACTTTACCCATACAGACTCCACATTGTCAGAGCTAATATCCTTTCTCTATATTGTGTCAATTTACTCTTTAACAAGCAATGCCGCTCCACCACCTTTTCCTTTTTGCTGGTCCTTCCTAAATACTCAATACCCTGGGACATTCAGTTCCCATTCCTCTAGCCATGTCTTCATAATCCCTTTTATATCATACCCATTTACATCTATCTGCGCGATTAGTTCGTCCACTTTATTGCACATGGTCCGTGCAGTAAGGCACAAGGCATTTAAGCTTGTCTTTTTAACATTGTTTGTCTCGATCTTATTTTTCTCAATAGCCCTGTCTGAATTTTGTCCTCGGTTTCTCTGCCTATCACGTTTCTTATTTCCTTTTCTAACTTTTGTTTTTGTCCTTGCGGCCTCTTTCTCTGACTCCTTACATCGGTTCCCATCCTGTTGGCATATTAGTTTAAACACTCCCCAACTGCTCTAGCAAACACTCCCCCAGGGCATCAGTCCCAGTCCTGCCCAGGTGTAACCCATCCAATTTGTGCAGGTCCCACCTCCCCCAGAACTGGTCAAAATGCCCCAGGAATCTGAAACCCTCCCCCTGATGCCATCTTTTCAACCACGCATTCATCCAATATATCCTGTCATTTCTACTCTGACTAGCACATGACACCAGTAGTAATCTTTACATCACTACCTTCAAGGTCTGATTTCATAACTTTCTTCCTAGCTCCCTGTATTCTGCCATTAGGACCTCATCCCTTTTTTTTAAACCTGTGTCACTTATACAGAAGTGTACCACGATCACGGGCTGTTCACCTTCCCACTCTAGAACGTCCTGTAGCTGCTCCAAGGCATCCTTGACCTGAGCACCAGGGAGACAACATACCATCCTGGAGTCTCGTTTGCGGCCACAGAAACACCTGTGTATTCCTCTTACAATTGAGTCCCCTAAAACTATTGCCCTGGCACACTTTTTACCCCTCCCCTCTGAAGCAGAACCAACCGTGGTGCAAGGAGTTTGGCTGCTGCTACTTTCCCCTGAGAGGTCATTCTCCTCAACTGATATACTGTTATGGAGGGGAACGGTCACAGGAGATTCCTTCACAACCTGCCTGCCTCTCTTGCTGTGCCTGGTGGTCACCCATTCCCTTCCTGCCTGCAGAGTCTGAGCCTGCAGTGTGACCACCTCTTTATGCACTCTGCCTCGTGGATCCCCCACAGTGTCCCCAGCTGCCACTCCAGCTCTGGAACTTGAGCTTCCAGGAGCTGTAGCCGGAGATACTTCCCGCACATATGCTGACCTGGCTGGGGGGGTTGGATAGGAGGGGAGCTGGAACTGTCCCTGGCCTGCCAAATAGAGCAAAAGAACAAACCAAGACTTTGAGCTCTCCTGCCATGGTTTACCTCTTTAAATTAAACCTTGGAGAGTATTTTACATTAGATTAAATCAAATCTAGTTATCTGTGACCCTTCTTTCCTGGCCCGTGTGCTACCTTACAGATTAGAAGCCAAAAAGAGTATTACAAGCAATAGAAGTTGTGAGGATTTACCTGCCTTACCCACTACTCACCAATCAGCTCTCCCTTGTAGTCACCCGCAGCAGGTCAAGTCCATCCGTCTCCATTAAAGCTCCAAAACAAACCTTTCATATAAGACAGAGCTTCACTCTGTCAACTTGGTCTACTGTATCTGCTGCTCCCGATGTGGCCTCCTCTACATCGGTGAGACCAAGCGGAGGCTCGGAGGCCTCTTTGTAGAGCGCCTGCACTCTGTTCATGACAAACGACAACACCTCCAGTCGCGAACCATTTTAACTCCCCCTCCCACTCCCTGAGCGACTTGTCCATCCTGGGCCTCCTCCAGTATCACAATAACACCACCCGCAAACTGGAGGAGCAGCACCTTGTATTCCGCCCTGGCAGCCTAGAGCCCGATGACCTAGACATGGAATTCACCAGTTTTAAAATCTCCCCACCCCCATCCCTCCCTCTCATCCCTGCCTCCCTGACCTGACACAACTGTCCACCTTCTTCCCCATCTATTTGCCCCTCCCATCTCACTGACCAATCCCCGCCACTCCCTACAGCGCTCACCTATCACCATCCCACCTACCTTGCCCCAGTCCCACCCCTCCTCTCTCTATTTATTTCTGAGCTCCCTTCTCCTTCCCCATTTCTGAAGAAGGGTCCCGACCTGAAACATCAGCATTCCTGCTCCACTGACGCTGCCTGGCCTGCTGTGCTCTTCCAGCTCCATACTATGTTGTCCCAAAAAGCGTACATTAGATTTTCTGGCAAAAAAAATAGACAGAAGCATGTTGTTTGAAAAGTGACGTGAGTTGTGCACCGATCATTATCAGGCTGAAAGGTCAACATGGGGGCCCTGGACTGATATCCTTGGTAGCTCAGTTTGCTTGATGTCACATTCCTATTTCTACTTGAGCTATTAAGAAGACCGCAACTTGTGTTTAAAAATGAGTGGCATATTTCTTGTTATTTAGGTAATCATTCCAAACAGTGGACTTATGAAACTAATTTGTATTATGTTGCAATAATTTCTTTCTTGATGGTCATTTCACTGAAACAGTTCATATACCACGTGGCCAGCATTCTGGGAAGGATAAAGAAAACACTATTAAAACACCCTTGTTAAAGTGCGGCAGTATTAATACTAATAATGGAAGTACCTCAGTACTAATCATGTAAGACTAATCAACTTTTCTGTCAAGCTGCATTGTGCTTTGAATCCAAAAGCTTTGAAGTTGAATTAATGTAGTGGCAGAGCACTCTGGGTTCAGCCACCTCATGGGGCACCATGCCTACATGAAGGTTAATTGGGGGGGAGGTAGCAGAATCTTGACATCCTGATTAGACATCTTCAAATCAAGGGGCAATCGATGATGAGCGACGTCTGATTACTGATGATATTTAGGTGTTTTGGTTCTGACTTTTAGTCTGATTGCACAGAAAAGACCCTTTGGCCTATCAGATCTGTGCTGGCCAAAACAAGCACCTAACTATTCTAATCCCATATAGTCACAGAAGTCCAAAAGGAGATCAACAAATGTTCATGGGTCTCATATTTGTAGTGAGATGTTATGACATTCTATGAATCAGAAAGTTTGGGATTTCAGAAATGACTTGGTCCCAAGCACTCAAGCTCTTAAAAGTTGTAATTTATAGCTATCATAGTAATAATGCAGGGATAACTGTCTGAATGTACCATGACAAATTAGGAGAATACATTTTAAATTTAGAGATTTGATTTGAGCCATCACCAAGATTATCAGGAAAGATTTAGCTGCAAGAATGAAGAAATGATTATACACTTGCTGAGCTCCAATTTTGATAATCAGTTCTACACTGGTGCACAGATACAACAACAACTTTCATTTACACAGAACCTTTGATTTAATAAAACACCCTAAAAAGAATTTCCAGGAGTGTTGACATAGCCACATAAGGAGATATTAGGACAGATAATCGAAATATCATCAAAACGTTAGGTTTTATTTTAAGGGATGGGAGGAGGTGGAGAGGTGGACAGGTTTAGGGAGGGAATTCCATAGTGTAGGTCCTGAAGGGAAGATTACCAATTGTAGCTGGAAGGAAGCAGGGGCCAAAGGAACACAAAGTTCCAGGAGGGTTACAGGACTGAGAAAAATGCTATACTGAGAGGTAGGACCTTTGATTTGAAATGTTCAATGACAACTGTAGTGCAGAGCCCATTAAGCGTTTCTACAAATGAAGTTATTGCAGAATGGAGACAGCTGACATTTGACTTGTTAACTCCTACTGCAGGAAAAACTGCTCATTCTTTTTCTTCTTGCTGTACATTCATCATTTTTAATCTTTTGGACTGTTGTGGAGACCGTTCGTGTTTATATATAGATTTCCTCAGCAATGAAAAATGCTTTTGATGATTTCATTTCGGCAGTGATGACACCCCATATGAGTGATGCCTTGAAAAGAAATGAGTTTGAAACCTTAGAAAGATATATTCTCCTTGCTGCAGCCCTGGTAGTTAAGTTGTCTCTTAACCTCCCTCTGAAACAACCTAGCAAACCACTTGGTTATATCAAACTTTACAATTTAAAGTCAGGAATGAACTCAGATGGCATTGATCTAGACACCAGAAATGACAATGGAATACAGCCCTGTCAACCCTGCAAAATCCTCCTTGTCAACATCTGGGGCTGGTGCCAAAATTGGGAGACCTGTCTCACAGCCAAAACCATAGCATGACATAGTCATACTGATGGAATCATATCTTATAATGTCCCAGACATCACCATCACCATCCCTGGTATGTCCTGTTCCTGAAGCATGACATACCCAGCAGAGGTAGTAGAATACAGATATACTATCAGGAAGGAGTTGCCCTCAGAGTCCTCAAAATTGACTCCAGAATCCCTGAAATCTCATGGCATTAGGTTAGATGTGTCTGAGGACAATATTACCAACAATCACTCATTCACTAAACCCACACCCCTTCCCTGGGCGTTGGATGATCAATCAGTACCCCTCCCTGTTGAAAACCACTTGGAGGAAGCACCGAAAGTGGCCAGGCCACCTAATGTACTCTGGGTGGGAGATTTTGTTGTCTACATTAAGAGTGCCTCAGCAGCAGAACTGCTGGGAAAAGTAAAGGACATAGCTACTAACCTGAATCAGTGGCAAGTGGTGGGGGTAGCAACAAGAAGGAAAAATATACTTGACCTCATCCTCACTAATTGGCCTAACATGGATATGAAAATCACACAGAACTTGGGGAGATAAATTCCTGTCTTCACATTGAGGATATTGCCCTTGTGTTGTGTGTCACTCCCACCATGCTTAATGGGATAGAATTTAAAAAGAGGCCATCCATGAGGTGCTGGGGGCCATCCACATCAACAGAATCTTACTCCAACACAACCTGTAACTTCCTGGCCTGGCATATCTTTCACTCTAACATTACCATCAAACTGCAAGATCAACTTTGGTTCAATGAACATTGTAGGAATAGAATAGCCTTTAAAGAATTGCCTTTATTGTCACGTGCTCTCAAATGAGTGCAGTGAAAAGTTTGTAATGTTGATGTTTAGGTAAAGGCACATGGGTACACATACCTTCAGTGATGGTTACAGAATTGAAAAGTGAAAAAAAAATCTAGCACCGGAATAGAATGTTTTCATAAGGACTCAGATTACTCAAAATCCAGAACAAGAATAAAAAGTATCTTTAAAGAGTACACAAATTATAGTCCCTTTCACTCAGTTCATGCCTGTAAGGCTTCAGAACACAAGGCCTCGCTGCATCCATGGACTGGGCTCCAGCCCATGACTCACTTCCAGGACTCAGACTGTCTCTTGCTCCACACCCCGACCCACGCCTTGCCTCCGGGACTCGTCTCCTAGGCCTGGGCTCGACTGCCTCCAGCTCTGGCTCCAGCCCACTACTCACCTCAGGGACTCACCTCCCATGCTTGCATGGTCTCCGACTTGTTTCTTGCGCCGGCTGGGCTCCACGCTGGGTGGTCAGGCCAACATCAAAGCCAGGCTTACCAACAAAAAAGTGTTAACCTGGTAAAGTTATCACACAGGACTACTTATGTGCCCAACTGCTTAGGCAGTATGCAATAGACAGGGCAAAGTGATCCTATAACCAATGGATCAGGTCCAAGCTCTGTTGTTCTACCATATCCAATGGTAAATGTTGTGGACAATTAAAATAACATACACAATGATGGTGGAGCCCAGCATATCAGTGCAAAAGACAAGGCTTAAGCATTTGCTTTCACTTTCAGATAGAAATGTGAAGTGAAGTATCTATCTGAGCCTTCTTTGATACCTAACATTGCGATGCCAGATTTTAGCCAAACTGATTCATTCCATGTTGTGACAATACCGTGACTTTAAAAAGTGTATTTTGTCCTCCTTTTTAATGAAGAAAGATTGAGACAGAGCGGCAAAGCAGTCTGCTCAAAGCCAATATAGTAAACAACCTGTTAGGCCTTGTTTTTTTTTTAAGTTTGAACAATAGAGGCAGCCTGGATGAGTGACTTCAAGTTCCAACAGAACCAGGTTGTTTTTTGGTTTTAGCCTTCAGTAGTAGTTGCTTGGGTCTTGAGGCTGAATGTGGAGTCTCTTATTCCTCTCTCTGTTACAGTTAAAGATGGGGTTCTCTTCCCATTGCTAGAATTGCATGTGAGACAATCCATTTTACTGAATTTGCCTTTGCCAAAGGAGTTTGTATGGAATGTTATTATATTGGAACAGTTAATTAATAGTAGTTTATATATATAATATATAATTTTCTTAAGCATTTTGATAGAGTTACAGTTAAGCCAATTATTTTCCTTTATTTTCATTTTGTCTGTAATTTAACTGAAATGTAAAAATAGTGTGTTTTGCTTAAAGTTGAGTAATTTGACCAACTGAATTGCATCTGAAATGCAATGCCTTCCACTTAACTTTAAAATAAGAAGAGGTTAGGGTGTAAGGTATCTTCTTAATATATGTTAAATGGGTTTGGTCTGCTCCATAATAAATTGGGGGTTCTTGTTGGGATTGCAATCTCAAATTCCAGGTTAGGTTTAGGGTTATAGGACTTTAAGGTTGTGAGTGGTGAGTGGTGAGTGGTGAGTGGTGAGTGTTGGTGTTCTCTTTTCAGGCATTGGATTTGGTTTAAATTGGGTGTGCCTTATGTAGTAATTGCTCTTACAGTTACCAAGAGTTTCCTGGGGGTGGAGGAAGTCATTTTGGGAGTTTTACAGAAAGTGAGTGAAGCAAAGCTCTTGGAACTGGCAGACAAGCTGGAGTTGGGATTACTTCTGTCTCTGCGAAAAGCACAGGTAATCGCAGCAATAGCTGGCCACTTACGATTGCTAGAAATGCCATCGGAACCATTGCAGGGGAAATGGCTAAAATTCAATTGCAAATGAAACAACTTGAACATGAAAAGGAAATGAAACAGTTTGAATTATGTTTGCAAGCAGGAGAAAAGCTGAAAGAGAGAATAGCTCTATCGGAGGAAAAAGAAAGAAAAGAATACTCTGACAGAACCAAAAGGAAAGGAAGGCCCTAGCAGAAGAAAGGGAGAAAGAGAGAGTTTTTGAACTTTGAAGGTTGGAACCGAAAACTCAAAGTCGACTTTAAACGGTGGAGGTAGAGATGAAAGGTAGGGATGAGGACAGTGATGGACAGCAATGTTTTGTAGCCAAAGGCCTGGTGGGAATCTGTTTAAATATGTCCAAGCATTGCCTAAATTCAATGAGAAGGATGTAGAAGCCTTTTTCATTTCATTTGAGAAAAGGGCTAAACAAATGAAATGGATGGTGACCATATGGGTTTTGTTGATCCAAAAGAAGTTGGTAGGAAGAGCTAGTGAGGTATTTCATCACTCTCAGAGGAGGTACCTGGGGAGTATGAGGGGGTAAAAAAAGCCACCTTAAATGCATATGAGCTAGTACCAGATAGGAACCTAAGGAGGGAGCTTGGTGTAACATTCTTAAAGTTTGAAAGGATCAAACAAAGTAATTTTGATAGGTGGATAAGGTCATTGAAAATAGATCAAACATATGGCACTCTTAGAGGGATGATTATTTTGGAGACTGCAAGATTAACAGCAGATGATTATGAGTTGGTTCATAAATCAAAGTTTGGCTTCCGACATCAATTTCAATCTGTGAGGAGTAGAAATTGGGAAAAAGAGAAATCCTCCGGTGGTAAGGGAAAGGGAGATTTCATCAGACATAGTAAAGACAGTTTACCACAGAATAAAAAGGAAACCCATGAGGGGGAAAGAGGCATAAGAAAGTGTTTTCACTGTAATAAAGTAGGCCACATGAAGTTGCAATGTTTGGTGATTCAGAAAAAGCACTGAGAAGACTGATGTAGGAAAATAGGATAGGTCATCAAGTTTTGTTGAAGTGATAAAGGAAAACACAGTGGAAGCTAAAAGACTACAAAAGAATGTATAACCTGGTTAGGGGCTGGGTGAGATTGAAGTGCCAGATCTCATTAAAGGATTTATTTATGAGGGTAAGGGTTACTCATGTATGCAAGGAGGAGTTAGTAAAGAAATTAAGATTTTAAGAGTTACAGGAGCAAGTCAATTTTTGATGGTGAGAAATGAGGACATATGTAATTGAGAAGGAGTATTGCCAGGAAAAAGATGTAACATGTGGGATTCATGGTGAGAAGAGTAGTGTTTCATTCTTTAAAGTGAGGTTGGACAGTCCGGTGAAATGGTGATACCAGTAATAAAGAAATCCTCAGTTCCAGGAATACAGTTTATCCTTGGTAACAATATAGCTGGACCATAGTGGGAGTAATGCCTACTGTGGTTGAAAAACCAGTGGGAAATCAGGCAACTGAGGTGTTACAGGAAGTACATCCTGGGAATTTTTTCCTGACTGCCTGGTAACAAGGTCACAAAGCCATCGGTTGAAGCAGGAGGAGAAATCAAAGAGTAAAGGCAAGGAGACTGAAGTTCGATTATCAGAGACTATGTTTGATCAAATGATTGAGAAAAAAAAAAACAAGAACAGGTGGAAGGCAAAGTGGATACTTTTTGTTCAGAGAAATTAGCTGAATTACAAAAGAAAGACGAAAAACTAAAGCAGTTTTATCAAAAAGCATACGCAAAAGAAGAATCTGAATGTATCCAGGAATGTTATTATCTTAAAAATGAAGTCTTGATGAGAAAATGGAGACCATCACGTATTCAGGCAAATGCGAAATGGGTAGAAGTTCATCAAGTTGAAATACCGGCAAGTTATAGAAAGGAGGTGTTGTGGGTAGCACATGAGTTACCAGTAGGAGGTCATTTGGGAGTAAGGAAAACTCAAGCGAAAAAAACAAAACATTTTCATTGGCCTGGACTGCATTAGGATGTGGTTGATTTTTGCAGGTCATGTTATATGTGTCAGGTAATTGGCAAACCTCAGGTAATGATAAAACCAATACCCTTAATACCCATCTCCACATTTGAGGAACCTTTTACAGGGGTCTTAATTGATTGTGTAGGAACTCTTCCTAAGATAAGAAGTGGAAATCTGTATTTGTTGACCATAAAGGATGTGTCTACTAGATTTCCAGACGCTATTCCATTATGCAATATTATGGCTAAAAGTATTATAGAAGAGTTATTCAATCTTTTTACCAAATTCGGACTACCCACAGAAATACAATTGGATCAAAGATCAAATTTTACATCAAAGTTATTCAAGGAAGTTGTGGATAGCTTAGGAATAAAACAATTCAAATCCGCTGCATACCATCCAGAATCACAGAGAGTATTAGGATGGTGGTATCAAACTTTAAAGACCATGTTGAGGGCTTACCGTGAAGACCATCCAGACAATTGGGATAAAGGAACTCTATTTTTACTTATTCCAATTAGGGATGCATCTAATGAATCAACTAAATTCAGTCCATTTGAATTACTTTTTGGGCATGAGGTGAGAGGATCATTGAAATTATTTAAGGAGAAATTGGAAAGTCAGAGTTCGCAGACTACATATTTGGACTATGTGTCAAATTTTAGGGAAAGATTAAATACAGTGGGTGAGACAGCATTTGAAAGTAGCATAGCACGTGATGAAACAGGAAGCAGACAAATTCGTAATTTTGTCAGTGGAGATACAGTGTTAGTGTTACTCCCAGTGGTAGGGAATTTTTAAAGGCAGGATTTAATGGGCCTTATCAAAATGAAAGGGAACTGAGTGAGGTGAATTATTTAATAAGAATTCCAGAAAGAAACCTCAGAATTTGTCATGTGAATATGCTCAATAAGTATTTTGATAGGGAAGGAGAGCTAAAGAAGAATGTAACAGCACAGAGTGAAGGGCAAAGTTCCAAAGATTCTGAACTGGACATTCCTGTAATCAAATTGGACAATGAGGAAATTCTCAAAAACTGGGATCATTTATTGAGTTACTTTCCAGGCAAAAATTGAAATGTCCTGAAAAAGTTATTACAATCACACAGGGAGATCTGTGGGAATTAACCGGGAAGTACTAATCTAATTACACATGATGTAGATAAAGGAAATGCTGCTCCAATTAAGCAACATTCTTATAGACTTAACCCTCTAACATTGGCACAGATTCATAAAACAACTGAATGCATGCTCAAAGACAATATGATCGCAGTGAGTTGAAGCAAATGGAGCTCACCTATAGTAATAATGCCAAAACCAGATGGTACCCAACAATTATGCGTGGACTACTGTAAATTCAATGCAGTTACAAAATGTGATTCATGTCGTATTCCATGTTTGGAAGACTGTATTGAAAAGTAGGACACACAACTTATATTTCAAAGTTGGACTTACTCAGAGGATACTGGCAGATACGTTTATCCAAAAGGGTGAAGGAAATTTTAGCTTTTGTGATGCTGATTGAACAGTACCAGTTTAAAGTCATGTCATTTGGTATGAAAAATGAGCCAGCCACATTTCAAAGACTAACCAATAAAGTCATTTCTGGATTAGCGAAAGGTGTACAGAGACAGTCTGGCGATTTTTAGTCAATAGCAGAAGGAACAATTGGAGCATCCGTTGGAATTGTTCGATCGACTTCAGGATGCTGGCATGGATAAACCTAGTTAAGAGTGGGTTCACAAAAGCCCATGTCAGATCCCTAGGTCATGTCATTTATCATGGACAAATGGTTCTATGGGATATGAAAACAAAGGCAGCTGGGGAGTTTGCCATACCATGGATGAAGAGAGAAGCACTACAATTCCTGGGGCTGAATGGTTTTTATTGGACGTTCATACCAAATATTAGCAGTGCGGTTGCCCTACCGACTGATTTGTTGAAGTGGTGCAAAAAATTTCGGTGGACAGAGGAATGCCAGAAGGCATTTGACAGCCTGAAAGCTGCGTTAACCACTGCTCCAGGGTTAGCCACACCTAATTACACAAAGCCATTCAAAATGGCTATTGATGCAAGTGATGTGGGCGTCAGTGTTGTACTTTTACTGGAAGATGATGAAAAGATAGAAAGACCTACTGGGTATTTTTCCAGAAAATTGAATAATCATCAACAGAAATATTCCACAATTGAGGAGACCTTGAGTTTAGTGTTGGCATGGCAACATTTCAATGTTTATATATTGCTAGTGACATGTCAGAGATAATTGTATACACTGATAATAACCCCTTCAGGTTTTGGAGAAAATTTAAGGATAAATGTTTCAGACTCTTTACATGGAGCTTATTACTGCAGCCATTCAATTTGAAAATTACACATATTGCAGAATGGCAGAACATAGTTACTGAAGTGTTGTCAAAATTTTGATGAACGAAGACAGAGGTATTTGGTGATAGCAGAAAATGGACTGAAATGGACTGTGGTAGTGAATGTTTGCATGCTTAGGGTCAATGTAACGTATATGTATGGTAGTGTACGAATAGAGTAAGGCTAAAGGCTTTTAAAAATGAAGCCATCTTTGTGTATTGATGATTCTTTTTAAAAGGGGTGAAATGTGATGATATGATGGCTTTAAGAGGTGTATTTTGTCCATTTTTTGAGAAGAAAGGTTGATTCAGAGGTGGTGAGCATCTGCTCAAAGCCAAAAATTTAAACAACTTGTGAGTCCTTGGCATTTTTTTAAGTTGGAACAATAGAAGCAGCCTATTGGGTGAGGTCAAGCTCCCACAGAACAAGGTTCTAGGCCCGAAATGTCAAGCTTTCCTGCTCCTATGATGCTGCTTGGCCTGCTGTGTTCATCCAGCTCCACATCTTATTATCAAAGATTTTTAATTTTAGCTTTCTGCCGTTGCTCGGGACATGAAGATGGGAGTAGAAGCTGTTATTCCTCTCTGTTACAGCTAAAATCTGGGGGTTCTCTACCTGCTACTAGAATTGTCTGTGAGATGATCTGTTTTATTGAATTTGCCTTTGCCAAGGGCGTGTTTATGGGATGTTACTACACTGAAACAGTTAATTAGTGGTAGTTAGTATATATTATTTGTTGAGCATTTTGATAGAGTTAGTTAAGCCAATTATTTATTTTAATTTTGTTTTGCCTGTCTGTTAACTATCGTGTGAAAATAAAGGATGTTTTGCTTAAAGTCGAGTAGTTTGACCCTATTGAAATGCTTCTGGAATGCAACGTCTTACAATTACTTTTAAAATAAGAAAGGGTTAGGGATCTAGTCTATCTTCATAATATACTTTGAAGGGGTTTGGTCTGGTCAATAACAATGTGGCATCAGAAACTGCTGAAGACAGGGGATGCTGCAAAGGCTATGGGCCCTGACAACATTCCGGTAATAGTACTGAAAACTCATGCTCCAAAACTTGCTGAATACGTGGCCAAGATGTTCCCTTTTCGGAAATATGTAAGGGTCAGAAAACAACAACTTGATGCATTATTGGAACAAAGTAAATTCAATTGAGTGATGGGTTTCTTTACAGCTGAGTGCTGGAAATTTTTTGGTCATTTTGTGATTTTATTGTTTGGAGCTTTTAATGGCTCTGTCATCCGACTCTCCTACAGTTAACTTGGAACTGAGTTGCAGTATCTTTAAGGTTTACTCTCATTGCTTGGCTTCAATTGTGGGGCTCTTTTTCTCCTCTTTCATTTCAGTTCTAAATACTGTCCATGATGCAGTTACTTTAGGTGGGAAAATGGCTGCAGAACTTTCAAAGGGAAGGCAAATAGCGAGAAAAACTATGGTTTTATGTGTTTCTCCTGTCGCTTTCTGGATGGATTCTTTCTAGCCCAGTTTGTTGTATTTTAACCTTCCCCTGACCTCCAGACAGGACAGCAACCAGCAACGTATTTACAACAAAAATAGAACTTGCTGGGAAAATTTTGTTGCTGATTTCCAGCATCAGTAGTTTTTAAATAAAAACCAAAAGAACTGTGGATGCTGTAAAGTGGGAACCAAAACAAAGTTGCTGGAATAGCTCAGCAGGTGTGGCAGCATCTGTGAAGGTAAAAAACAGGGCTGACATTTTGGGTCCGGTGACCCTTCCTCAGAAGTGTAGTTCTTTGTTTTTTTCTTCGTTTTGTAAATGGATTAGCTCCTGCCAGTACAGCTCTACAATGGGATCAGATCTGGAGTCTGCTGTTTAATGTCTATTCCTGCTTAAACCATGCAGCAGTCAGAGTTTCATTAATTGAGCCCTCTCAAACTCAAATAATCTTACTCCGGCCCAATGTCTGCTGGCAGGAATGAGGTGTGGTCCCAGGACAACGTTACAGTATCTAGCATCTCCACAAATCTCCCATTACTTCCACAAGGTGAGGCTTGATAGCTGTTTCTTTTTCATCCCAGTTAAATCTTAAAAGCCATGATGCCATTTGGTTAAATCATGTTAATCAATTAACCACACACACAAAAAAGTGTACTCAATCCAGAATTATCCACAGGCACATCTTACCAGAACAGGGCCCACTCACAGCTTTTTCACCCTATCCTCATCATAACCCATTCAGTTTCTAAGCAAGAAACTGTCTCATTCCCTTTTGTTTCTGAAATGATGAGTGATTTAGGCAGTAAGAGATGAAAAGGTATGTATGAATGGTCTAATTGTTATATCTGCACTGAGCATGAGCCAAATGTTGGTCTGATAAAATCCCTGATATTTTATCACTGCGAAATTAAATCTCCAATAATTTTGCGTCATCTTTGAAAATATGCAAATTCACCAATTTACATATTCTGTGCTCACAGCAGTGTGACTAACTCTAATCAGAGTTTAAATTAGAAACAATACAAGGAATGTTGCCTGAAATTGGGTGGGAATTGCCTTCCAATTAAAGTCACTGCGGATACCTTGGGTGCAATATTATAGGGCTCTGAGCAAAGTGGGTTATGGTGGGATGTGTGGCAGAATGAGATGAGGAGTCTGCTGAGGCCCATCTCAATGTTGCCAACATCATGCTCCATCTTTTATGCTTCTTATCAGCCGTGTAGTGAGATTCTCACTAGGAAGTGGTAAGATACCAATCGATGTAGGTTAATGTTTGATAAACACCCTGTTAACAACAAATTCACTGAATTAAATCTCCCATTTTAATAAACTCACCAACCAAGCTAGACATCAGGAAAACTTGACAAGGAAATTCTGATATGTACGTGGAGGAATCAACTTGAAAGCCTCAGTATTATCTGCGACCAAGATGCAGCCTGGGGCATGATGAATAGGTGCCAGGCATGTGACCCTTCCTCCACTGGTGTTGGCATTTAGAATCTGCCAACCCATCACATACCATCCTGGCATATTTATTATTCAGTGACAGAGTGCTTTGGAAGCTCAGACTTGCACTGCCAGGGGCACCGAAAACTAGCATTGAAAGCCCATTTTATGCATAGGCACAGCTCGCAGACTGGACTAGGCTGCTAGGGATGATTGCTTGCTTTTTCAGTGCTTACTCACTTAGTTCCTGCATACATACTCATAATATTCCTTGCCTTGCTGTTCCAACTAGTATAGTTACAAAACCAGCAAGCTTGCTTTGTTGTTAAGCAATCCTCAGTCTGGGAGATGCACAATTTAATCTATGGCAACGCGCTACATTAATCCTACACTTTAACCACGTGCAAGTGTGGAGTGGCCACATGGGAGCTATGTTTCCAACACTCAGGGGAGTTGTTCTCGATGAAGCTCATGGAGGCAACCATCAAGTCGGGGGTCTCGCTACAGTAAGTTAAGGACACCCTATTGTACCAGTCAAGAGAATTGGCCATAGCCAAATGTTTGGTGGGAGTGTTCTTGGTTAGAAGGTCTGTACCATTGCGGGTCAGAGAATGAGTCATGGTCAGTCTGTTGGTTCTGTAGCTGCCAGTCCAGTGGGGAGGACTAATGCTATTGAGGAGATGTATAGGTACTAGTTTGGGGTCTGGATGCATCTTGTTCAGGCTGTCCGGTCATGATAATCAAGTGAATGGGTGATAAGTCCATCTACAGATACTAAGGGGAAGTTGTGTGTGTGTGTGTGAGCGCGCGTGCGCGAGGGCAGAGGCTTGGTACAGTTGTGAAAGTGGGGTACAGCAGGATTAGCAAGAGGGAGATGTAGTAAAACTTGTCCAGGAAAGTTGTCATGTGGGAGGTGGTGTCATCCATGGTCAGGAGCACCCTGGTTTCAGTGGGGGAAGAAGGGCAATGAATGACCACACCAGGCATTGGTCACCTCATCTGTCAATGGCTGGCACATTCAGCCTGGGTCTGGAAGTTACACGCTGAGGACTGCTCACTGTCACCTTCCATCATGTTGGAAATAGAAAGTATGCAATGGGGAAGGAAATAGCTGTGAGTACGTTTAGAGTGGGCAGGCTAAGTGACTCGACCTGTGAGGGAGAGGGCTGCAGCACCTACCCTTCTGTAAAGGGAAACAACATACGTTATGGATCTATGCAATTCACAGCACACAGGCTGCCTACTCCCTGGCCATACCTCTCTGTATATTGTGCCTCCCTTGCACAGTAACAGCTGAGTAACTCTTTGATATCTATGCCTTTACGCACAGAGGGAGCCATGTCTTAGAGATGTTGGATGAAGAGGGACAAAAGTGTCACTATGACCCATGTGTACATAGTGTCTCTCCTTGTCTGAATGGTGTAGTAGATTCTCAGCACAGACCTCTATCCATGGAGCCATGTCTATGACCATAAAGTGGTGCTGGATGATGTTGGCACTTACACAGGGAAAATAACAAATACTTGACAGGTAATATAAGGAAGAGTTATACAGGAAGTGATAGTCACACGCAAGCTTTCTCATCTACTCTACCAAAGTTCCCTCAATACGTTTTCTTCACTCTCTCTGCCAACCATCCCCCCCACCGCCCCCGTCATCCCCATACGTATTACCCAGTGTATTCCCTTGTTCCACAGCTGGGCTGGAACAAGCCTGCTTGACTGTTGAGTCCATTGGTCCTGAGGGCTTGTTGGGGGTCCCTGCGAGTCATAGAGTGTAGACGGGCCAAACATGCTGCAGATCCTCTTGCTGGAGGTCTCCTCATCTTCAGCTTCAGAGAAGGTCCAGCCATCGCCACAGTATCTGAGTGGAATGGGTGGTTATGTGGTTCAATTGTTATTGCATGAGGAGTTAGGCCTAACAGTTATTCACACTCAAATAAGTTCTTTATGCACAACTCTGACAGGAAAAGGCTGTCTAGATTATTGCCTCACCTTCTGCTTCAACAAACATCTGGCATCTCTTGTACAGTTCTCTGGTTAATAGCGTCCATAGTGGCTGATTGTATCACATTTATGAGGAAGGATGACTCCAATTGTATGTAAGCTATGCATGTGGATTGAAAACCAATTTCATGAGCCTTGTCACCAGTACATCGACCTTGTCACCCAAACCGCCCTCTTGATTTGTCATGCTGTCTCAAAGTGGCACAGAGTGTAGGCATCATGCCTACTGCCAGGATGCGGGAGACTATCCTACAAGATTCTTGACGTATGGTCAGCAGGGCATCAATGGCTCCCTGCTCCAGGCAATCCGAGAATACTGTTGTGACTATTCCACCTCGTCACTGCTGTTAAAAGGAGGTGAAATACTTAGCCCTCTGCACTTACAGCAATAGAGATCTCTCCTATGCAACAAGAGATAGCAAACTGTGAGATATTGTAAGTATCTCCAGCCAAGAAGGTGATGTTGTATAAAAGTTTATTGCTGCTGGCACTTCCATAGCCGCTGGTGGAGTGATTGGTGTCCTGTTCTGAGTTGCAGGCATGATTGCAGAGCTGTCAGATTTCAGTGAAGACATCCTTAATTAAGCATAGGATTTTCACATATTTTTTTTTGTTGAGATTCAGGTAGAAGAATTGATCCCTGCAATCCCTGGGTAAATATAGCTTCTTGCTGAATATACTCTCTACTCCTCCTTCCTCTTAACAGCTTGTCTCGCTCTGTGTGCTGTCTGTTCCAGGCATTGCTATATATTGCTGTAGGGAAATACCTATTAGTTCATCATTGTCTAGGAGCTACTGTTTTGTGCTGTGACTTTGAAGTCAGCAAGGAGTACTTTGGCACTTCGCCCACCATTCTCTACAGAACACTGAAACTTGAAACAAAAACTTGGAGAATTGTAACAATGATCAGAATAAATCAACCAGCAACTAACCCAGAGGACATTGATGATCCTCTTCAAAAGCATTGGCAGAGGGTGGGATCCTTCCTTCTATATAACATGTGTTCTGCCATGTATGTTTAAAAGATATCACTTGGTGCACTCTGGGCTCTATAAATGGTCATGCTGAGCTCAAGTGGATGGTGCAGGCTGATGGAGAAAATGCTTCACCTGTTCTGTATATTTTCACCAAGATCATGTCCAGATTTGTATCAGGTGTGTGTGTGTGTGTGTGTGTGTTGGTGTGCACACGCACACATGCATGAGCGTGTACCATTTTGGAACACCAACAATATTCTTAGCTCCCAAAAAATGGCTACTTAGCCAAACTTCTCACACAAAATGTGTTGATTACAAATGTGAGGTGCTGTATTTTGGAAAGGTAAATCAGGGCAGGACGTATACACTTAATGGTAAGGTCTTGGGGAGAGTTGCTGAACAAAGAGACCTTGGAGCGTAGGTTCATAGTTCCTTGAAAGTGGAGTCACAGGTACACAGGATAGTGAAGAAGGCATTTGTACGCTTGCCTTTATTAGTCAGTGTATTGAGTATAGGAGATGGGAGGTCATGTTGCGGCTGTACAGGTCATCGGTTAGGCCACTTTTGGAAGACTGCATTCAATTCTCATCTCTCTGCTATAGGAAAGATGTTTCGAAACTTGAAAGGGTTCAGAAAAGATTTACAAGGATTGTGCCAGGGTTGGATGGCTTGAGCTATAGGGAGAGGCTGAACAGGCTGGAGCTATTTTACCTGGAGCATCGGAGGATGAGGGGTGACCTTAAAGAAGTTTTTAAAATCATGAAAAGCATGGATAGGGTGAATAGTTGAGGTCTTTTCCCCAGGGTAGGGGAGCCCAAAACTGGAGGGCGTAGGTTCAAGATGCGAGAGGGAAGATTTAAAAGGGACCTAAGGGGCAATTTTTTCATGCAGAGGGTGGTGCGTGAATGGAATGAGCTGCCAGAGGAAGTGGTGGAGGTTGGTACAATTACAACATTTAAAAGTCATCTGGATGGGTATATGAATAGGAAGTGTTTAGAGGGAAATGGGCAAAATGCTAGCAATGGGACTAGATTGATTTAGGATATCTGGTCAGCATGGACGAGTTGGACTGTAGATTCTGTTTCCATGCTGTACAGCTGTATGACTCTAGGACTCTACTATGATTAAATGTGAAAACTGGAAGTTTGCTCACTGTTTACCATCAGGAATGGAAAGTAACAAAGTTTGAGGTGAAGATTAACTTTCAAAGTTGATGTTGGTTAGGAGGGTAATGGACAACTCCAGCTCTTATTTCTAAATGCTCTAGTACACATCACTCAACTGCTACTATGCACAAAGACTTCTCACAACTCAGACTTAGATTACATGTGTGTGTAGAATATTTTCCAGTGCGCATCACTGTGGCAAGATTCAGAATGAGTTGTCAAGCGATTATTTTATGTTTCTTCAGCAGTTGAATACAACGTGGGCCAAAATCCAGATCATTTTGCTGAAATTTGACCTTTAATGGTCTGATCCCAGCAATTCAGGGAGAGCTGGGACCTCTGCGGATATCGTGAAGGAAAGCAAACATTAATAAACTTAGGTGGAAATTCTCCTGCCACTTATACAGCTTACCTCCCTCAGCAGCAAGCTATCAGTGAAGGAAAATTTTGAATTGCTCGGGCTTTTTCACTCTGCCACTGAATTCTCAATTATTGTAAACAAGCTCACTTAAAGGTGAATTATTATCCAGCTGCATTGCCCTCTAGTGCTTAAAATTGGCTCTGTGCTACTCCATACTGGAGCCTGCACAACTACTGACATCAAAATAGAGGTAACAAGGTGTACAGCTGGATGAACACAGCAGGCCAGGTAAAACCGGATAACCCCTGACCAGAAACAAGGTGCGTTTTGGGGGAATGTGACTCACAATTAACCAAAATCCATTGCTTCTAAAGTTTTGTGCTTCTGGCTGATTTTGAGATAGTTACATGTAAACGAGCACAAAACACTTTATGTGATCAACTCATTTCATGCAAGGCCAGCACCATTTAAAGCTAAGGTATGCTACTTAAAGCTTAAAGAGTAGGTACATTCTGGCTGAAATTCTGGAAAATACCTGGAGCAGGAAGAACAGACTAATAGCATGACAAGACAGAGAGCATGCTAAAGCATTCTCTGATAAAGCACAAAAGGCTTTGGGATGGTGCCGGTGAAATGAAGCAAAATAGTTACAGAGGAAAAGTAAGACTATTAAATATAGTGTCTAACTCCTGAGTAACAATCCAATTTACCTTCAAGTATAGGAGTTGGGACATCGTGTTGAGGTTGTAGAGGATGTTGGTGAGGCCTCTTCTGAAGTACTGTACGCACTTCTGGTCACCCTGTCATAGGAAGGATATTATTAAACTGGAGAGCGTTCAGAAAACACTTACCAGAATGTTGCCAGGAATGGAGGGTTTGCAATGTGAAAATAGACTGAAAAGATTGGGACTTTTTCCACTGGAGCATGGGATGTTGAGGGGTGACCTTATTGAGGTTTTATAAAATTGTGAGGGGAATAGATAAGGTGAATGACAAGGCATTTATTTTCCTTCGGGTGGGGGAGTTCAAAACTAGGGGGCATTTTTTTAGGTGAGATGTAAAAGATTTAGGAAGGACTTGAGGGGCAACTTTTTTTACACAAAGAGTCCTTCATGCGTGGAATGAAATGTTAGAGGAAGTGGTGGATATGGGTACAGTTACAAAATTTAAAAGACATTTGGATAAGTTCATGAATAGGAAAGGTTTGGCGGGATATGGGCGAAGTGCAGGCAAGTCGGACTAGCTTAGTTTGGTAACATGGTTGACATGGACTAGTTGGACCGAAGGGTCTGTTTCCATGCTGTATGACTCTATGATGCTATAACCCTATGACAGAGGTGAAGATGAGGCACTCTACCTCTCTACAAAGGTGAAGGCAAATGCAGAAACAGCAAAGAGTTCAGATTGCCACTACTGTAATACCAGCTGTCTAGTCCCAAGGACCTGAATATTGCGTTTAAGGCAATTTAATTATCTCACCTAATTGGCCAACGTATGTGAATGCACCTTCAACTGCCATACCCTTAATTCTAAATCACTACTCGTACTCATTGTTTAATTCACAATGCCACTTATTACTTACCCATTAGAAATCCCTGTCAATCACAACTCATACCTAATGCTCATACTTTCACATTAACATTGCTGCAAACCTCAGATTCACTTTCTAAAATAGAATAATCATGGCATCAATGTTCCCTGTAAGCTGTGTGGGCTACGTGGGCACACAGCCGGTCCAGGCTTCCACGCAAGGCGATCAACGTCAGTATGCCAATTGTGGAAAAGCCTTCCGGTTCTGGAAATTGCTGTCACACATGGGACTCAGAGGTCTGTGTAGCTGGAACAAAAATCAGAGGGAATACTGCACGGACTGTGGGCAACCTAGGCTAAGCTGTCTGTGGCAGGTTAGAATTAATAGTCACATGGGGAAAATGTAGGTTGTTTCAGAAGAGTCAGATGGGCCTCAGGGAAATTTGTGTTAAACTACTTGTTGGAGCTTTTTGAAAATATGACAGAAAGGATTGACATGTGCTCCAGAACTAGCTACACCTCTAGCCAAACATGTCCAGTACAGTTACAACATTGGCATCCACCCGACAATGTGGAAAACTGCCCAGGTATGTCCTGTATACAAGAAGCACAATAAATTCAACCTGCCCAGTTACTGCCCCACACTCAATCATAAGTAAAGTGGCAGAAGGTGTCATGAGCACTGTTATCAAACAGCATTTGATTGGCAATAACCTGTTCCCTGTGACTCAGTTTGGTTTCTGCCAAAACTACTCAGCTCTTAAAATCATTGCAGCCTTGGTTCAAAAAAATGCTCAAAAACGTTGAATTCCATAGCTGAGGTGAGGTTATGGTGGCATTGAATCAAATATAGCATCAAGGTGCCCGAGAAAAATTAGAGTCAATGGGAACGCAGGGTGGAGGATTGGGGTGATCTCTCTGCTGGTTGGAGTCTTATCTGGATCATAGGAGGATGATTGTGATTGTTGGAGGTTAGTCTACTCAGCTCCAGAACATCTCTACAGGACTTCCTCAGGGGAAGTCTGAGGTCTTCTTTAGCTGCTTCATCAATGACCTATTCTCCAGCAAAAGTTCAGAAGTGTCCATCATCAGGTGATTACATAATATTCAGCACTATTCATACCTCCTTTAGTACCATTCACGTACATCTATAGTAGGATCTGAACAACATCCAGGCTTGAGATGTTAAGTGACAAATAACATTTGCACTATACTGGTGCCAAATCCAAAATGAGAGAATCAAGCTATCTCTCCTTGATGTTAAACAATTTTGCTATCACTGAATTTCTCACTACCAACAACTGAGGGGTTATCATTTACTGGATTGAACTGGATCACCCATATAAATACTGTGACTACAAGGGAAAGTCAGAGGTTGGGAATTCTGTGACAAGTAAATTGCCTTGTTTCTGCCTATTGCTTCTGTACTAACTACAAAGTTCAATTCATAACTGTGATGGAACTCATCTACTGAATGGGTTCAACTTAAAGAAAATCAAGAAGCTTGACACCATCCAAGATGCTTGATTGATATTGCATCCACCATATTCCACATTCAATCCTTTTAACACCAGTAACAGCAGTGTGTACCATCTACAAAGGGAACTGCAATGTCTCAACAAGTCTCCTTTGACAGCACGATCCAAACCTGCAACCTCTACCACCTAGAGGACAAGGGCAGCAGATGCATAGAAATATGTAATCTGCAAGTTTCCCTCCAAGCTACTCCCCATTCCGGCCTCAAACAAAATCGACGTTCCTTCGTTGTCACTGAACCAAAATTCAGGAACTTCCTTCCTAACACCTATGAGGGCATCCGTACAGGATCAAGAATGTCACTCCCTGGCAACTTTACAAGGTTAATTTGAATGGGCAAGTAAAGCTGTTCTAGCCATCAACACCCAAACCCATGAACAAAAAAAAGTATTTGCCTTGATGTATTTAAGTTTGTGAGTGTGGAGTAGTGTATGATTGGGGTCACTGGGTGATGTGGGAATTTGGTGGGAATATATTGGAGGGTTGGGTGGAGTGGAGATGGTTCATGATGCATGTTTGAAGTGAGGGGGCAATGTAAGATGAACTCTCACCGCAATTCATCATATTGTGTGAGTTATCTACATTATTGGCAGATTTGCTGCTGCCATCCCACTTTTAGGTTCAAATGTCAAGGATCTAATTGGTCTAGTGTAGAGAGAACATCTATAAACTCATTTAAAGAGAAGAATCTCTTTTCTTAAGCAAGATGACACAATAGCAATCAGATATAAGTTACGTTAGTGTGCTGAATGTTGTTACTAAGATGGTGAGGGAGATCCAGTTGATAGGTCTATCTCTTTTATGGTCCAGAGCTGTTCTCCTTCAAGTCTATATGACATCATAATATTTGGGCAATGCTTAAGGCACTCCTTAGCAGTTACCCTTTCAGAAGTGAATACTCTATGAAACAGGGGGAAAGCTGCAATTTAAAACTTACCAATTTTCTATTGACCTATCATTAAAAATACTTACACGTCATTGAACTGAAGGCAGTCTTCACTGTATTTTTAGCTCATGATGTTAAAGGAAGTGTGACTGCATCTTACTTCCTCACCAATGGATCCATACTGCAGCTAGGAGAACACATTCCCATTGCAGCCAGCAGAAAGGCCAAGTCCTTTGCTCTTAATGCATCAATAGCATACTGCCTCCACTTAACTATTAACTGCATAATGTGGATCATTAAAATCAACAACAGTTTGTTCAATTCCCTTAACCTTCCATTTCCCTTCTCAAACTGGCACAAATTTGGGAATAAAACTCCAGGGCCATTTATTTTAAGATCATGACTTGGCTGCATTTGACTCCCAGTCCAAAATGTGCTCTTAATGCTGCTCTGACAGGCTCAGACTAGACATGGCTATGAAGTATTTAAATGAGTTTTGGGAGTTAAAAGAAACCATCCTTGCTATTATTCTGATTTGCAACATCCCTTTGGTCCCAATACTGAATTGTCTTCATTGCTTATGCCCAGTTCATTTGAAATATATTGTGCCTTTTACATTATTGGTGAATTCAATTGAAGAATAGCTGCAAACCCTCTGTAAAATAGTATTATCCAAGACTTTAACTAGACACAGCATTGTCTGATATCTTTTGTATTAATATATCTAATTATAGCATTAAATTGATTGTTAAAATGATATCCTTAAAGTTACCCTTCAATTTAATGCTGCTAGTTTTCATCAATCTTTAGCCTGTGACGAGGTAGCTGTGCTGAAATATTTTAAATTTCATCTGGGGGCTTCTATTCCCTGCTGTTCAGCTGTTGCTGAGTTGAACCAGCGATATGTCTCCCAAGTATTCAGTGGCACTGTTTTCCTGACTGATTTTAGATTTTTAAATGTCACTGACAACAGATATGTTTTAAGGATTTTGTATGCACCAAATTATACTTAATTCCAATCCAACTCAGCCATTGATAACTGCATGCAGTTAAGCTACCTGTTCACAAAAATGGAATCAAATCTGCTTATCACAATAGGTTAGTCACAAGGAAACAACAGAAGAAATTTGAGTTATACAATTCCTTCCAACCTTCAACCCTGCTTCTATGCTTGGCATGAAAAGGTCAGATAACTCAACCTACAGAAGTAGCTTTAGACCTGACATTTCAAAACTGTCCAATTGATCAGATTTTTATTACCATATAACTAAGTAAATTTGAAAAAGAATAATGTTATTGGCTATAGTTTCATCCAATCTGAACATAACCTTTTTCAATGTTGCTGCCATCTTCAAATTGACCAAAAAGACAAAGGAAGCTCAGACAGAAGCGAGAAAAAAAATTGACAATTATTTTTGAAAAGAGACTAGAGTGGAAATGACATATTTAGTAGAAATATAATAAGAATGAAGTTAAGAATGATAATATGTAACTTGGTCTTTGTTGGCATTTCGCATAGTCAATGAGTTAAATGAGCTGCCTCCCCAGCTTTTAACTTTCTGTTTGTAAATTGGAATTCTGGGCTTAGTTAAAATCCCAGAGTTAGACTAAGGCCAGGGCTGTAAATTACTTAAACCTTCTGGTTGCCATGGAATCGCAGCAGCAATCCACTCAGCTGCTCCTGTTGAGCATCTGCTGAGCAGAATACAATAAGAAGAGAATACCTGGGGTGAAACTTCACTAAATTTCAAGGTCTGTGATGAAATCCATTTTATTTCTATCCATGTGTGCTGTCAAAACTAGCAGCCTGTAGATATTGTCTTGTTTAAGCACAGGCTGATGCACCACTATTAGTTACATTGGATTCTACCGAATAATAAGTGCAAGACCCTCTGTGGGTGTTTTAATGGGTAACTCAAGTAGTTCAAGGATCTGTGAACTGCAGATCAGGACCAGTCAGTTAGTTTTCAGTTGTAGGAAATCTGAAAAATTATCTACATGTTGTGGAAAATGTTCAGCATAAAAAGAAGACCTGGGAATCATTGATAGTTCAGCTGTAGATGAGATTGGAGGCAAAGAAGCCGGCAAGCAATATTTGTTTCGTACAGTCAAGAAAGTTTGGAGAGAAGAGAAGTTCAGAGATAGTGCCTAGCTGTTTGATAAAACACTGAAATTGTATCAGTAATTTGACTCTTGAAACAGTCACAGGACTCCTGAGCAACTTCATCTTGGAAGAAAAGATGGATGTTTGAAGATATGAGCTGAGGCAGCCCAATTTGAAACTGGTTAGAGAGGCTTGCAAGGCTAGATATTTGATAGTGAAGAATTTAAATCCCCAAGAATAAACTTGGTGATCCAAATTGTCACTAATGTTACGATAGACTGTTGAAAAGTCTATGAGATCTGTCTCGACTGCATCTGCTGTTTGATGTGCTTTGCAGAGTGTTCAACCAATTTGTTAATCTATATTTATTGGATGTTAATTCCATATTTTAGAATATAACTTGCATGGTTGACTAATTTTGTTTCGTGAAGTACATTTTGTCTCTTTTTTTTAAAAAAAGAAGCATTTTGTGGCTTTATTCTATTCATATGTACCTAGAATTTCAAATTTTGTTAATTTCAATCAAAAGGGTTATTGATCCCTAAACAAAGCATAACAGAAATTTAGTGGTCTCGTCCAGGATTGCAAAATAAATTTGGCAGTCTTGCCGGAGAGCATAACAGGTCGCATCATTCTGACAGTTATCTCATAGGAAACCAATAGGCAGGGCTTGATAGATGACAGTCACAGTTTGTTTTCTTATACCAAGAAAAGAGAAAAAGAATTATATAACAGTTAACACAATATTCCTGCTCTGGCTCCTTGCTAGAAAGATTCAAAACAGACCCGAATGTGACACTATGCTTTTTACTCGGTTTTAAGTGTTTATCATTTCTTTTTTTGAAGCTGTCTAAAATACCCCTTGCTCCCAAAATGTTCCTATCAGATTTCCTTATTCTCTTAATAGCAATTTTAAAATTGATAACTTTTTATCACTGACTCTCCAGTGACATGTTAAATCCTTCAGTAGGTTGGATTATTAAATTCTCTCCTACCTTTAAATAGCCCTATTAGATGGAAGTAACCGTAACAGTGGACACTTCTGCCACAACTACAGTTGCCAGTACGTGACATCATCACATTGCTTTCTCAAGTTACATTATCTTTCTCTTATGAGATGACCAAACTGCATACATTCTCTGTGGAAGTTTTTGGTTTTTGGTTCCTTGTTTTCTTGGAAAAGAAATTACCTCACAATTCTCCCGAATTAAAATGCTTTGGCCACTGACCTGTGTATTACACTAACTTTTTAATGCTATTTTGAAAAGTGCTGGAAATATTTTCACGAACACTACCAGAAATGCATAGATACACTTACCAGGAAAGATTGACTGGCTGGGTCTCATTTCTGTTTAAGTAAAAGAAGGCTAAGACATCACTTACTTTTCAAAATTCTGAAAGACTTTGCAAGGGTAGATACAGAGAAGATGTCTCCTCTTGTAGAGAAAAACATAACTAGCAATAATTGCGATAACTCGCTAGACGCTTGAAATCCAGTCGGGAATTCAAAAGAAACTATAATCATCGCCAAACAGTAATAAGAATGTGGAACACATTGCACAGAGAATGATTGATGTAAACAGTATGTATGCGTTAAAGGGAAGCTAGACAAACAAGCTAGAATTTGCAAGTGTGGAAGGCGCTATTGAGGGAGACATGTTGAGTTACTTTGATGCATCTTGTAAACAGTACACACTGCATTGGTGGTGAAGGGGATGCACTTTGAAGGTGGTGGTGTGACACCAGTCCAGCCTGGATGGTGTCAAACATCTTGAGATTTATTAGAGATACAATCATCCAGACAAGAGGCGAGTATTTCATCTCACTCCTGACTTGTTTCTTATAGTTGGTGGACAGGCTTTGGGAAGTCAGTAGGTGAGTTGCTCACCTCAGATTCCCAATCTCTGATATGCATTTGTAGTCAATGTATTTATATGGCTGGTCCAATTCAGGTTCTGGTCAATGTTAGAATCCAGATTATTGATAGTGGAAGTTCAGCCATCGTTTTGTCAATAAAGATCAAAGTGTAATGGTTAGATTCTCTCTTGTTGGACCTGGTCATGTGTGGCACTTGAGTAATATGAATATTACTGGCCACTTATTAGTTCAGATCTGAGTATAATCTAGGTCTCACTGTATACAGTCATGGACCAATTCCGTCTCTGAAGAGACATGAATGCAATAATCAGTGAATATCTCCATTTCTGACCTTATAATGGAGGAAGGTCATTGATGAAGCAGTTGAACACGTTTGTACCAGGACACTACCCTGAGGAACGCTTGCAGCAATGAACTGAAATTGAGACAATTGACATCCAACAATCTTGGGATGGGTGGTGGTTAAAAGGATGATCTCTGACCATCTCCCTGAGTCCGTTCTGCCTGTGATTCCCACCCTGACATATGAAGAAGAAAAAGACATGCCGTCTCACTGCTAGGATCCCTGAGGAGTATGTCTTGTACAGTGAACTTTAGGATCTGATTGGCAAGCAGCTTCTGGTGTCCTAGGTGCCTGTGTCAAGGCTTGTGATAGGGCAAGATACTCACCCTTGCTTTGCATGCCAGTTTGCATCACATTTGCTCCTTTTGCAAATCACTTTAAATCTCTACCTTCTTTTTTTGGTTTCTTTATGAACGGGAACAGTTTCTCTCTATTTCTCAAGGCTATAGGTTAGTGTGGGAAAGTGATACCAATCTAGGTAATAATGTATTTTAGACTGGACAGATTTGATGGCAGAAGGGGATCTACTGTACTGTATGATTCTGTGACATTCTATCAAGCTCCCTCATGATTTTGAAGACCTCTATTAGATCTCCTCTTATTCTCTTCAATGAGAGTAGTCCCAGCTACTGCATTCTATCTTCATAACTGAAGGTTTGCATTTCTGGAACCATTCTTGTAAATCACTCTGCACTCTTTCCAATGTGTTCACATCCATCCTATGATATGGTGCCCAAAACTGTACACAATGCTCATACTGAGGTCTGACTAGTGTCTTATACGAGGTAGCCTCACCTCCTTGCCCTTATACTCTAACACAAAACTCTAAATAATAATATAAAAGAAAAGGTTCTGAAGTTCTTGATATTGAAGCAGGTCTCTCAGAATAGAGAAGAAACTTTATGATTAGGAATACGATCAAGTCTAATATATGAGAGGCTTATTCATAAGTCTGATAACAGCGAGGAACAAACTGTTCCTAAATCTGTTGGTATGTGTTTTCAAATTTTTGATCTTCTGCCTGATGGAAGATGGTCGAAGACAGTATAACTGGGGTGGGAGGGGTTTTTGATTATGTTAGATGCTTTCCCAAGGCAGTGACAAGTATAGATGGAGTCAATGGAAGGAAGGCTATTTTTTGAGAAGGATTGGGCTGTGCTCACAACTCTCTGTAATTTCTTGTCGTCTTGGACAAAGCAGTTGCCATACCATGCTATGATGCATCCAGATAGAATGCTTTCTATGGTGCACCAATAAAAATCGGTAAGAGTCATGTGGGCATACTGAATTTCCTTAGCCTTCTTAGGAAGTAGAAGCATTTGTGTGCTTTCTTGACTGCAGCATCACTGTAGAAGTACCAGGACAGATTGTTGGTGACATTTACTCCCAGGAACTTGAAGTTCTTGACGACTTCTACCTCAGCCCCATTGGTACAGATGAAGCGTGTCCTCCACTTCGCTCCCTGAAGTCAATGACCGTACCCTTCATTTTGCTGACATTGATGGAGAGATTGTTGTCTTTCTGCCATGCCACTAAACTGTCTATGTCTTTCCTGTACTCTGTCTCACCATTATTTGAGATCCGACCGACTAAGGTGGTATCATCAGCAAGTTTGTAAGTGGAGTTAGAGCTGAATTGGGTCACACTGTCGTGACTGTATAAGGAGTACAGTAAGGGGCCATGCACGCACCCTTGTGGAGCACCATTGTTGAGGATTATCGTGGAGGAGGCGTTGTTCCCTATCCTTACTGATTGCAATCTGCAGGTCAGGAAGTCAAGGATCCAGTTGTAAAGCAGGAGGAGAGTCCTTGGTCTCCGACTTTGGAGATGAGTTTGGTTGGAATTACGGTGTTGAAGGTGGAGCTAAAGTCAATATATAGGAGTCTGATGAAGGTGTCCTTGTTATTCAGGTATTCCAGGAATGCGTGTAAGGCCAGGCCTGTGAAGTCCTGGAATCTACATTCCATTGCTTAAAGCAACTTTTCACAAGCAAAACTCCACTGCCATTAATATTCAGTCTGAGGTTTGTATTAAGTCAACTGAATAAAATAAAACACTTTGTCCTTTTCTCTTCTGTCTTTTTATCAATTAGTTTCTCCTGTAATAAGATCAGAGACTAACCTTCAGATCATATCTGCTTTTCGTTTCACCTTACCATTTTTTTCTCATTTAACTTTTCTTCCTTCACCTCTATGTTTTACTAATTTTCCTGCTATGCAGTCAAAGATTTTCCTCTGTCTGATTCACCATTGCTTTTCTATTTCTGGTCTTTCTTCTATCATTGTCAATTCATGGCAAACTTAGACATAAAGACCACAAAGTTAGGTTCAGAAGTGGGAGACTCATCCAGTTTAACCTTGCATTGAACATTTCTCCCCCACCACAGCACTCAATACCATCTGCCGAGATTCAAAACTTTGTGACTTCGGCCTATTGGATTATTATAGGTATCAATTTTTGTATCTAGTTTGGACATCACCTTCTCTCTACTCTTCAGCAAAGTTTCGTGCGCTTAATTGGAACTTTGCCCAAAGATTGCAACATGGTTAAGAACCCTCAATGAAGACACTGAATCATAGAGTCATAAAGATCTACAGCTTAGAAAAAGGCCCATTAGCTCATCATATCTGAGCTGGTGAAAACAACCACCTAAATATTTTAATCTCATTCTCCAGCACTTGGCCCATATCTTGTCTGTCTTGGCATCACAAGTACATGTCTAAATCATCTTTAATATTAAGACCATTTCTGTCTCTATCACCGTCAGTCAGTTCAAGATTCTTTCTGGTGAAAATGTTTTTCCTCACATCTCCTCTAAACCTTCAGCTGCTTATCTTATGTCCCTTGGTCAGTGATCCCTTCACTGAGGGGGAAATGTTTCTCCCTGACTACCTCATCAATGCGACTCATAATTTTATACATCTTAATCATGTCCCCTCTGAATCTCCCCTTCTCTGAAGAAAATAACTCCAGTCTGTCCAATGTCTCTTCATACTAAAATTCTGAAGTTTTGGTAACATTATGGTAGATCCCTCTGCAATCTCTCCAGTGTAATCACATCCCTTCTATAATGTGGATTCCAGAACTGCACACAATTATTCCAGAATTGTACAGAATTGCCTCACAGCATACAAGTAAACCAACTGCCATTTAGAATTCCAATTATTTTGGCAACCTCAGTCCCTGGTAAGATGATGTTGAGCTACTCTGAGGCAGGTTTAATGAGCCATATTACAATCCCAGTTAGTAGTGATTCTACAGTGAAATGAAGCTTGGTAGATCTTAAGTTTATCTTTGCAATTTGATTGCTGTCGTGGTCAATCAATGGAGACATTCACAAAAGAGTGCCAATGCACTTTTGTTAAATTTTGTCCATCACACACAAAAGGAATAAAAGATTAACTATGTTACAACATAAGAACTACTTCAAAATGATCTGATCACAAATAGCAGCAATAAACATTTAAGCTTTTTACCCTCAATAACCTACAGATGCTCAAACTGCAGTGTGAAAGGTTGATTTGTTTTCACTTTAAAGCTCTTTGGTCAATTAGCAAGCCTTCATTTGGTTTGTTTCTCATAAACTTCTGTAGTAGCTTGCTGCTATCTCCTGTAGTTAATGTCTCTTCATGAAACCCTTTAACAAGCTGCTAACATGGCTCACTTATTGCTTAGCATGTGATTCTTTCATTCCTGCATTCAATAGTGTTACAGGTGACTGTCTGACATTTTAAAACCTTTTGTTTTGGAAGCTTTCTTTATCTTACTAACTCCTAAGCCACTCAGGACCTTGTGTCTTTTGGCCTGACAGTTTTTGGAGACCACTAAGCTGTACTGCTGAAGTTACAGACCTTTTATCTCTGAATGACCTTCTTCTCTCCGAATGAAGTCCACTCACAGACCTTTTGGATAGTTCTGTCTTTCTAAAACAATTTTTTTCTTTCTGTTCTTCTTCACTTTTCTACTATTTGTTTTTCAAAACAGTTAACTATTCACCTTAAGATTCTTTTTAAGAAGTTTCAGTTGGAAACAACTTTCCGGATAAGCCGTGGCCACTCACAGAGTTCAAAAATGAAACTGAAGTTCTCCTTATCACACACAATATAGAAATACAAATCAAAGTTAAGGGCTATACCTAATTCTGTCTACTTTACAGCACAAATTTCCAAACAATAATGTATCATGAGCCTTCATCATATTCTTTTATCTGTAGTCCAAAAAAGTCAACAGTGCCAAATGCATCTGGCCATAGATTTAAATAACATTCTCATTGTGAGTTGTTACTGTGAACTTAAATTAACTCAAAATCATCTGTGTCCTGTTCTCTTCGCTTTGTAATGATTTATTTCATTAGTTTCAAACATGGCAATATTTTTGTCATCTTGGCACCAGATCATGCAAAACCTGCACTAATAACCTCTAAAATGATTCTCTATGTTCAGACTCATTTCATAAATCTAGAACAAATGAAGCCCACACACTGAGGTCAAATTATGATAAAAAAAGTTCCAGTGATTAAATCTCACAGAGAAAAAGCACTTAACTCATATGCAGAGACTTAAAACATTCTAGATAAAAACTATATGTAATCTACGTAGTTTTAAAGCCAATTGATATTAATAAGAATCTATAACGAGCATGGAAAAATGCCAGGTAAAGAGGCCACTCAGTGGACTACATGCCCTCACTATGCTGCCTTAATTCAACACTATTACAATTGCACTACTCTTCCTCAAAGGTTGTGTCTGCCCATTTGATGCTGTGTAACTACAAAGATGGAAGAAAAGCCACTTTTATGAAAGTTTCAGGTCAATCTATGTCCAACAACCTGCCCTGAAAATTCTGCTCACATTGTGACAGCTGCACCACGCAGCTGCGATAAGCTACAACACTCTAAAACAGTCAAAAATATTCTAAAAAAAAGGTCAATTCATGCTATCTACCAATCTTAATATATCATTTTATTAAAAAAGTCAGTATCAGGGTTCGGATTCATTTATTTGACAACTAATCAGTTCTCCCTTGGATCATACCCTATCTGTGTATCAAGTTTCATTAAAATCTGTCCACTAATATTTGAGATATGTTACTGACAGACAAACAGACAAGGGGAAAATCATCATGGCAGATGCAATAAATAGAGGCTTTACGTTGTTGCTAAATTGTGTGCACCCTCATTTTGATCAATCTGGCATTAGATGCATGTCACAAATCTGTTCAACTTAATGTATTCTTTGTGAAGATGCACTCAACAGATAAATAAAAATGAAGGAGGTGAAAAAGGAGAGAATTTATCCCTAGGGAAATTTCATCTTATGTTCTGAGTGAAGGTGGAGACACGGTGACTACACATGGTGAATACTTAAAGGCCAGCTTCATGACACTGGTCAAAAGACAAGTTTAGTTTCCCTGGTAACAGTGCACTCTAAAGCTACCAGACTTGTCTCTAAGGACCTTTGTTGAAAGTTGACGTACTGCTCTTTGATTCATTCCAGTAATATTTTCAGCTAAGCTAAAGCAGACCTCTCTACACATAATACTTACCCACAAGCTCATAAAATGAGAGATCCTAACTCAGTATGTACAAAGTGGAAAGTTCTGTATGCCTAATGTGAAGCTGTCCATTTATCCCTCAGACATACTCTAATTAAAATGTGGTGCTGGTCCCAAGTCGTCTACTGTGACATTTCATTTATGTCAAGTCTCCACATTATGCAGCATAACAGTCTTAATATATTGATTGAGAAGCAGTTCATGACATGACAGTAAAGATAGGTAGGGAGTCTAATAAATCCTTCAATGATCCAATGCAATGCAAGTTATATCATACAGGCTTTGATTTTCTATTTTGCAACTTCTAAAGACGCAATAAGAAAGCAATCTTTCAGAGTTCTCTTCATTTCCATTTTTATTAGTTCCTCATTTGTTTGTAAATTTTATTCTTCATATTATTGCAGAAAACTATTTCAAGTGGAAATTCTTTAGAAGTGAGAATATTCATTTTAAATGGGATTTGTATTTTGGATGGTAAAGGGATGTATGAACCAATTTCAATTTCTAATGCTAACTTGAATATTATTGTTTCCAATGATATTCTTGTTATCTTTAACTAGGGTACTAATACAAGTGATTAGTACATACCCAAATGATGGAAACTCTCATTAAATGTTTCACTAAGAAATCCTAATTTGATTCTTTCCTTCGTTGTTTTGAATAATATTTAGAGATTTCAAAACCATCCTTAAGTGGTTACAAAGGCCAATTTGGATTTAAGAACAAACCAAAATGAAAGACTGAAATGTCCTAGTTATTTGGTTCAGTAATTGCAACCGTATTGTACATTTTTGTGCTGTCTTCCTTGATGACCACAGTTGGTAGTTTGTGTCATTTGTCATCTCTACCGGTATGCGGTGTTGGACAAGGCCGGTTTCAGGTAGTTCATTGCCACTAATTCGCCTTTGTCTTACCTTTGTTTTGGACCTATGTGATGATTAATGATAGAGGATATGCCACAGCAGCAGCTATAGAAGGGACACTGTTCTTAGATAGCACAAAGGTTTATCTCCTGATAGCAATAAGAATAACGCCATTTGGACAGGCATGATTACGAGGACTTCAGGGAGCTGGTACATCTGTTCCCGCTGAAAGGTGGAGTATTATGGAAAGTGGGTATTACTCATGCACAGGTCGTGTGTGACATCAGTCGAATAGGGAGAATCAAAGCAAAATGTGATTGTTAACCCTTTCAGAATAATTACTTTATGCAACAATTTTAAGCTTGATTAAGGTGGTTACTTGAAAAAAAAAACTTTCATTGGCCTAGATTTTCTTCTTATTTACAATCAGTTTTGTGACAGACTCTGAGTAGATGTTTGGACAGAGAAACTAAGCACGAAGCAAAATTAATTTTTTTGTCTTCCCCTCCTTGATGTGTGCAGCCATCAGAATCAATTACAATCCCTGTGTGATAGGCTGTGAAATAGCCTATTCCCCAAGATTACTTCCACAGTGCCTCTTCAAAGAAAGCATTGCTTAGAAAATGTCTTAGAGATTGGTTGATCACAAATAGTAGCCAAAGTTTTATTCATTTTCTATCATATATTTTTAATGAAACCTGTCTGTTATGAGATTTGAAACTTCTAATGAAGAATTACCTGAAGGACTGTCCACATAAATGTTTTGCTCCAGCAGCCATTTCTAAAAGGGACTCTATTTCCCATGGTAGTTCTTTCACTTTGTTCTAAAAAGGGTAAAAGGAGGATGCAGAGGTCTGTTCATACAATATCATAGAAAAGCTTTTTGGTGTGGTCAACTGGGCGATATGAATTAACTGGTATAAAACCAACTGGAATTGATTCATTGGATTGCCTTTTATTCTGCGTCTTCTCATTCAGAAGTCTTGGTGCAAATGTGGGAAACATTCCTCTTCACCAGGCACCAAAAGTGTTGCAGCTTTCATGGGAACAGTGACGGCTAAAATTGACTGTAGTTGATGTTACTCACTGAAGAATTTCTAACAACTGATCTGCTCGTGTAACCACAGCGTTTATTTGGCAGGTACAATTAAGTTTATGGTCAATGATGACCCCTAGGTTGTTGATAGTGAGAGATTCAGAGATGGTAATAGTAATGTAATTAAATGACAAGGAGAGCTTACTAGATTCTCTCCTGCTGAGGTTGGTCATTGGCAGGCAATTATGTGGCACAAACATTCTTTGTCACCTATCAGCATAAACCTGAATATTGTTCATGACATGCAGCATTTGGACATGAAGAGTTGCAAATTGTGCAGAACGTTGCATAATCATCAACTGACCTTAAAATGGAGGGAAGTTTGTTGATTAAATAGCTAAGATAGTTGGGCCTAGGAAACTGCTCTGAGGAACTCATGCAGAGCTGTCCTCCAACTGGTCCTCCAACCACAACCATCTTCCTTTGTGTTAAGAATGACGCCAACCAATAGAGAGTATGCTTGCATTGTTTTCGGTTTTACTGGATCAAGTGCTCCCTTTATTTCAAAGACAGTTATTATCATGTCACCTCTTCAGTTCAACTCTTCTCTTTGTTTGGATAAAGTTATAATGGGGCCAATCAGCATGGCACTGACTGAACCCAAATTGAGCAATTCACTAAGAGGTAATTGCTGTACAAATACCATGTGATAGCATTAGTTGGGACTAACTAAATGGTAGCAAAATGTTAAAATAAGGCCATGTACTGGCAATGTGAAATAAAACCATGAAATGTTGGCAACCCAAAGTGTTACAGGAAGTTAATCGGACTCACTGAATGTTTCAACATTTTATGCCTTTATTTGACTTACTGAGATATTTTCAGGCATACAAAACTAAACCAAGAAATAAACACAAAATATGATGGATGCTGTAAATCTGAAACAAGCATTGAGAATGCTGGAGAGACCCAACAGATCTGGTAACATTTGTGGAGAGAAACAAAGTTAATATTTTGAGTCTCATTTGATCCTTCTTCAGGGCAAGACCAAGAAATGACTAGAACAGGTTAAATAACATTGTTAATGCCAAATTACAATAAAATGCAACAATATTGTAAAATTATTTGCACATTACTATTATTTAATATCACAACAATATCATAAAATACATTTAAATAAATCAGTAACAGCATGAGGAATACAGCTGTTAAAGAAAGCTTTTTCAATTGGAATGTTTCAGTTGGAATGGATAGTACATTGCACTATTTTAAAATGGAAACTTCAGGCCTCAGCTGAATTTGTCAGGTTCAGACAGGATTATAGGAGTGATGTATCATTCTATGTCAGTACAAAAGGCTAGAAACATTTAAATTATCTGCAGTCGTTGCATCTAATCACTCATCGGTGGTGCCACTGAGGAAGTGAATACCATATAGGGATAGCATTGGAGTTTTTCTGCGGTACCTACCATAATTCGAACATTAAACTTAATACACAGAGGAGAAATGAGTAGAAAAACAGAGATACAGTGGGGAAGAAAACAGTGATACCTGGTTAAAAATGTTATGGTTTTACTGAACTTCCATTATGTAGTACACAAGATGTATCTTTTATTTGCAATTTTTACTCGATTTTCCTGAATGATTGACAGCTGTATATAACAGGTACTTTTTAAAACTCTCTTAAACTGTCTGCTTCTTCATTGTAGTTATTTTCTCAAATATTTCTTAACTTGTTTTTACATTTGTTCATGGATGTGGATATTGTTGGCTAGGCCAGCACTTATTGCCCATCCCTGCTTATCCTGGAGGACTATTCCTGTATATCTGCTGTCATGGACAGAATTTTTATATCTTTTCTTACTCCCTGTGATCGAAGTGCTTTTTTTGTGTGACATGCTTGTATTTCCTTAACCTCAGAATGATGATCCCTATTTAAGTTATTTCATTAACAAGCTTTTATGTAAGTTTTAAAATGAAGAAGGTTATTTATTATCTTACATTTGTCCATGGAGTTTAAAAATGTGACATCTCACTCACATGATTCACACACAATGTAACTTAACAAAGGTTAGATGTAGATGAAGAAAATGTTAATCACCATAGATAATTGACTTGCATCTCTCTTTTGTGACAGACTTACAGCTTCTTCATTAGTTAGTGCTTTTAGTTCAAATGAAGGTCTTGTAAGTTAAGGTTTCTCTGTAAGCTGCAAGGCTTTGTTTAGCTGAATTTCCAGAAAGTTAGTTCACAGCTGAACTTGAAGTTGATACAGTTTGGAGAAAGTCATTCTTTCACTACCAGTGTATAGCAATTTATTACTTTGCCTACTGAGTTAATTTTGATAATCTTGATAATTTCTCTGTCTGCAGAGCTGTTTCTTTCTGTTGTAAAAGGAGGTGCCAAACATTGCTGTTTTGTCTACGTGATCTTGTTAACAATTTGAGTACGTTTCTAATAGTGTTGTGTGTTGAGTGAATAAACATCCTATGTAGTGTCTTTTCACTCCCTAAGAATTTGAGATAGTCAAGGTCTTTCTCTTCAGATGAGGGGCAACATACAACAATGGGAGTTTGGTCGGATAAATTTCACATTTGGTTAATACTCATTGAGTTTTGGGTCTCATTTGTCCACAGTGAAGAGAAACACAAGTTGGCTGGTAAGTTATACAGTGAAATCCTGATTAATTAAAATCAGATTACACAACATTCTGTTTGCGTCAAAGTCATCAGCCATTTCCGCTGAAAAAAGCAGCGAATTACATGGAATACTATCCATGATAAACCAAAATTACACACTGGCAACTCTGAATTGGCCAAGCCTTTCTAAGTTTGTTATCAGATCATGCTATTCTATCAAGGTGGAGTTAAATCACACAACAGCATGAAATTATGGAATGCTGGGAAATTCATCATTTGGCACCAGGAACAAATTGAATAAAGAGGTTCTCACGCAGTTACTCTTTCACTATGTTTTCATATGGTTTTGGAAACTTTTTTTTATGTTGACTGCATTTGCAGGCATATTGGATCACATCGAGCTGCAGTCATGTGGAAATTAGCCTCCTCAGCTCTCGTGAAGCTCTGCTTAACATGAATTTGTGCGCAGATCCCCTGAGACTTGATTCATAGGAATTTTACAGCAGTTCTTTTTGTTGATGATCCATCTTCAAACAAGGGGATGTGTGAATTTCCCAGATGTCTATGAGTGTCCATATTTAAATAGGCATTTACCTGAGGCACAGGAAACTTTGCAAAATATTTGATTCTGCAAAAGGTCACAGGATTTGCAGTAGCCATTTAAACAGTTTGTTCTAAAATTTCAAAAGCATTGTCTTAAATCTCATGATGTTCAGCAGCATGATAGCATGTACTCAGATCAAACATCATAACTGTTTGGCACCGTTAGTATCTGCATTGTTGAATCAGTATTAGTTATGTGCTGCTATAGCTTGGGCTGCTGGAGACTTGAAGTCATTATTCAGCAATGTCTGTTTACACTTTGCTTTAATTTTAATGCTGAAAATTTTATCTATTAATTTGACTCTTCTGAGTTTTTCACCTTGAACCAATGGTGACTTTTCAGTGGTACAATTACATTTAATAGAATAACAATTCTATTTGTAAAATGTTTTAGACGAACAATATTCTAGCATTTGTTGTCAATGCAATTTTAATTCTGCTCATTCCCAAGTAAATGGGACAAAGAGAAAAGATTTGAAATGTGAACAACGTTTTCTGTTCACCAAGTTTATTCTTGTCACTCAGGTTTGCACAAAATTAATCAATATTGAGTTGCATTCAAAAATGTCCATTTCCCAGAAATATTGTGCGATTAATACAGGAGAGACCTATCTTCTCATTAGAGAAACTGTCTCATGCAAAAGGAACTGACAAGTCTTTAGTTTTCCAAATTTGGATTTTGGTCATACAACATAGTCCATGTAATTCCTATAGTTTTAGTGCTATGGCCAATATTTTGCAGAAGAATGAGATTTGGATTGTTAATAGCAGCAAGGCTTGGAGCACATGCCAGATGTAGATAGCTTGTAATACTGATTTGATACAAGTACTACCAGTTTGGCTTGAAAGCTTCCTTGAAGATGATGAGATTATCTTCCCTTAACCGTAACATTCTGTACACTCATTGCAATGTCTACTTAGAATCCTTACAGTGTGGAGACAGGCCATCCGGCCCATCATGTCCAGACAGACCCTCCAAAGAGCATCTTATTCAGACCCATCCTATCCCTGTAATCCTGAATTTCTATGGTCAATCCACCTAACCTGCATGTCTTTGGACTGTGGGAGGAAAGCCAAGCAGAAACAGGGGGAATGCACAAACTTCACACAGACAGTCGCCTGACAGTGGAATTGAACCCAGGTCCCTGGTGCTGTGAGTCTGCTGTGCTAACCACTGAGCCAGCAAACTTCTGGTCTCTTAGTTGTAGTTAAACCTACAATCTGCAGTGTGGCCTTTTTATTCTGAGTTTCCTTTTTGGACTCATTGTTTCATAACTCTAATAAGTTCCATGTGTTTTCCTCTCAAGGCGCACATTCCAAACAAATGACATCTCCAACTCCAAGAATATTTTTTCTGATCTGAGGAGACAACTTTGGGGCACTTCCAGCTATCCATTCACGATCTTGACAACTCACCTTCCTTTTGCTCTCCATTTTCAATTCCTTTTGAATTTATGAGGGTGATGGAAAATAGGTTGTTTTATGGATTAGATCATAATAACCAGCTATTACTGCTGCCTGCCTAGCTGCCTGGCTCTCAACACAAATTCTTATTTGTGATTTCAGCTTGTCACGCTTGTATCTAAAATGATCTTGCTTAACTCTTTCAAATTTAGTGTAGACCTGCCCCGGCTATTTTCTTAACTTCCAGAACACTTGCTTATAAGTGTCAGGTACTAGCTAGTATGCAGCTAATATAGTTTTCCTTACAGCATCATAATCCTGAGAAACCTCCTCTGACAGTGAAACATAAATGTTCTGTTCTTTACCTGTCAACTTAATCTGCATGAGCAATGTCCAGTCCTCTATTGCCCAATTCATTTGTCTAGCTATTTTTCCACGTGATATGAAGACTGCCTCCATGTCTCTTCCTCAAATGTTGCTAGGATGTGTGCAAACTTAAACATTTCCTTATTCTGTCTCTGATTCCCTTCACCATACTGCATCAATATCTGACATCACCTGTTTCACATGCATCATTTCAAACTTGCATTCATGTTCCTTCATTTTAACTTGTCTTTGCTATTCTAATTCCTGTTTTCATGTTTCCATTTCCTGCTCTTCATTTCCATCTTCAGTTCATTCCTTTTCTCCTCATGCTGAAGAAGCTTTAACTGTAACTCAACATCACTTGCTTCTATGTTTCACTCCCCAGACTGCTGTAGTAGCGCCGCTACATTTCCCCTAAGCTCCACTACCTTAATTATCTCTGCTTCACTAGCTCCGCTAGGCAATGATGCCTTCAGTTTACCCATCGATTCAATCAACAAATTTCCCTTAAGTTTGCTTGGGGCATTTCTACCATATGTCAGCATCAGAGAAGAGCGAACCAGAATATTTTAAGTCCAATATGACTTCTTCAGACAAGAAATAACCAGGACAGATTAAGAAGTAAGGAAGAGTCACACCAGGCTCAAAATGTTAACTGTTTCCCTCTCCACAGGTGCAGCCAGACCTGCTGAGTTTCTCCAGCATTTTCTGCGCTGTTTTCCTTTACCTCTTTTATTTACTAATACCACACACATATATCCTAAATGAGCCCCTAACTTTGCCATGCCTCATTTGGATAGTGTGTTAGAAATCAAGACCCAATTTTTCCTGGAGTCATCATAAAAGCTACAGATTATAAAAAATACAGAAAAATTCCCTACTGAGCTGACTTTCAGATGAGATTTACAGAAAACACAGGCCATGTTTCTGTACTTAACAAAAATTCTTACGTATTGAAAGTAGATAGACCCTACAGGTACACAGTTATGAATTATCTGCATATAACTCTGTCAATGGAAAGTCTATCCTCCTTATGCACAGAAAGACATAGACAGGGGAAAAAAAATGATTATTATAGCTGGGGGGGCAGGCGGGCGGTGTGAATGACAAAAGGTAGTTCCACAGTTTCTGTTCCTACAGCTGCTGAGATGATTCTTATGATTATTTGTGCTAATCAGGTTGTTGCTTCTTCGTCTACTTTCTCCAGAGGCTTTCACTGATTTGTCGGAGGAACAAGGGACCAGTTCCTGCTTGTGAAATGTCTCTGAATTATAAATTAAAAGTCACAGCTACAACAACTGCTAAAGAGAAAAAAGAACTGGTTTTCTACATGTTTACAGTTGGCTTTACTGCAGAGAACAGAGAGATCTCCGAAGTGGGTGGACGTTTGAAGGCCTCTCTCTATTTTATTCACAGCACCATGTTGTTCAGCTCCTGAGAACCAATCACATCGCTGTTGGCAGGCAGGGGGCCTTTGTTATCAATAACTGGTCATTGGCCAGAGACCAATTGGCTATTAAAGCCCCATTTGTATACAACTCCCTAGTCCAACTCATCTGTAATCACACTTTAACTATTGATGGAACCAGCAGCAACCATATAAACTGTGTTTACAACGAGTGTCAGGTTATTCACTTTCAAAACGTGCAACGATACTCTGGCAATGCGTGGTTTTTAAAACTGTTCTTTTCTCATTTCAATCTACAAATAAATATACAAAGAAAATAAGAAGATACAGTCTTCACAGGAACAGTTCTGTCTTGTGATGGAGGTTTTCTCAGTGGAGATTGCAATGCTATGTTTGAGTCTCTTGTGAGCTGTATTGAGGTAAGGAGAAAGCAAGAGAAACTTGCTCGTATCAGTTGCAGCCTGGGAATCAGAGGGATGGGGAAGTGCTTGTTTAGGTGAATGTAAAAATTCCCTGGAATTATTTTAACGAACAGCATGAGCATTAATTATCTGAGGGAGCTTGCTGTGTGAAAAAAAAAGGTTGTCATGTCTCCTGCATTACAGCACAAACTTAATTTGGAAAGTATGTTGTTGGTTGAAAAGCACTTTGAGAAATCCTGTGGTCACGTGGTGGTCATACACAAGCAAGACTTTATTCATTTACTACTAGATTGTCTCTGAGCTTCTTTGGTGAAACTGTTGAATTACCAGCACTGCTAAAACCGCTAATCAAATTAGATGAACACAATTGTGTATAAAATTAATTTTAGCTGAGGCACCACAATAATTATAACATTAGGCTTTCCCTAAAACAACAATCCAGATTATCCTGTCAAAATAACACTGCTATTTAGTGCAAGATGCATAGCAAATTCAGGTGAATGACAGATACTTGGTTGAATTGAAAGATCCAAAAGTGGCTGTATGAACTGTCACTTTATTGCTTAGCTTTCGCAAAACTAATTCATCATTGAAATGCACAAAATGACTTGAAGTTGGTACATTTGTGTGTGAGATATGAGTACATACTATACCATGTCAAGTATATTTGCCATAGAAAGTTAAGAATAACCTAGATTAATTGCCATTTAATGATTAATGTTAATCATGTGATAAGTGAATATAAGTAACAGTGAATCTCTCTAGCCCTGAAAACTAATTGTTGTAAACTGGACTCCCATTCCTTCAGGTGCAAATGTTCAATGTTAAAAATATTTGGAAACTTAGTTAGTTTTACTTTCTCTTACAATACCTGATTTGCCATTAAATTCACCCAACTTAATTTACATGTTCCCCAAATTCAGTAATCATGCTATTAATTTTTCAACTCTTCAATTTGATTGTTTAAGGATTTTTCTACCTGCTTATCCTGCTCACCCAGCTTCCAGATGCCCTGCTTTACTCTCAATGCCACTATCTGCTCACACTTTCTGCTAAGGCCACACAAACACTGTAACGATCTAAAATATCCAAGGAAAAGCTTAACAAATAGCAGTTATCATAGAGAGCGTGCTGCAGCAATCAGGGCACAAGTATTAAGTGATGGACGAAGCAGTTGTTTCTAGATGTCACTAGAAGTGACAGAACTCTGCTAGAAAGCTTGTCTCAGCTATCTAGTCTGTACTTGAGTTTTTATATCCATGAATATTAAACTGTTAGCACAAGAAAATCAAATGAATTAATTTTGAAAACATTCGCACCGCAGCTTTGAGATGGGAATCAGGAGTTGGGAAATTTTCTGAACAAGTGGCTCCACCTCCTACCTGGCACTGACAGTGTGATTTTAAATGTGGGCTGGCAGGAATGGCCTGAAGTTGGGTCTTCTTTGGCAAAAGGCCTAATGTAGAGCTAGAAGCTGGCTAGTGACAACAGACAAGTTCATATCCATTCGCTGAGACACTGGCCCTGTTCCGGTAATGGGAGTGACCCCAGTTAATACTTGCACCCTTAGTCTCCTCAACCCTTTCAGTCCCTGAGTTCCCCATATCTACTCACACCTTAAAACACTCATTTCTGCACCATCCCTTGACCCTGTACTATCACAAATCCTAGCCCTCTCATCTAATATCCACTATAAAGAGTTCTCACAGCCCTGTAGCAAATGTTGAAGTTTTTGAAAAGATTATGTAACTGCTAAAATAAATTAACATTACGTGAATAGACAGTTAAAAAGTCCTCTGTGAAAAGTTCATAAATTTGTCAGAATAAACAAGTTCATTTTTCCTTTGACCAATCATCAATAAAACCTTCAATGTAGAATCCTTTCCCATGAACATCTGCATAAACACCTCTTGAGCAGAATGAATTAATGGGTTAGAAGTGAATTAAGCACTCTTAATGAGATTCCACTGAACAAATATGTCAACAAGTCCTTTTATCCAGAATCTATTAAAACCTATGAACACAAATATAACAACATTTGAAACAGCCAAATAGATGGATGGGTGAACTTCAAGGGAAAATCAATCAAGGTAGTTGACACCTTTCACACGTAAGGAATAGTTTAACCATAATGCAGCATAGTTCTTTACCCAGATAACGTAATATAATACTTATGATTTCTTTTCCTGTTTTACAATGCTGCTTTCTGTTAAAAGCTTACCAGTGTCAGGTGTGACAACCTGGCAACCACGATTTTTAATTGGCATTTACATTTTCATAAAGCACTATGGTTATTCACCGCTCTGAAAAGACTTACACTTTATTCCATAGGATTTCACTATGACACGAGATATAGGCAACACATTTTTGTACATACCCTTGAAAAGTGTCTTGCCATCAAACCATTGTTCCCCATGGCTTACGATACCTCTCAGCTCAGATGATTTATAATTACTTCTAAAATGATCCTGACACCATCAAATTTGTGCAAGCTCTTAGATGTTCCCTTCTACAATGTTGCCAGTAACTTCAGTCCAGCTGTCTGTGGTCTTCTGAGCCATTTCTGTTTTGGTAGAAATTACCACCGCATTGAGAAGGGGTGAGGTATCCCTGATTCGGGTTGCAGATTTTCAACGTTAAAAAATTTTTAAAATTTGATTGGTTTTCATCATTATTTCTCTTGCTGTACCTGATTTGACATTGGATTCACCTATTGTAATGTAAATCCCATCGTGCCTCAAGCCTACCTGAAAGTACTTCAGCCCAATATCAAGACAAGAACTTCCACATCCAGATCACTTTTACCCAGAGATAGTAAGAACTGCCGATGCTAGAGTCAGAGATAACACAGTGTGGAGCTGGAGGAACACAGCAGACCAGGCAGCATTAGAGGAGCAGGAAAGCTGATGTTTTTGGTTAGGACCCGTCTTCAGACTCACTCAGTTACATAGAACAGAGAGCAGCACCACAGTGATTGGAAACAGGTCAATCTTATCAACAATGACATACTCGATTGGGGTTGTTAACCTGGGTCAATCAGGGAGCCCTTGCTGACTGATATAAACAGGGGATTCAGAATCTCCTCAGTTTAGGGACTGACTCCAAGCTGGCTGGCCATAACCAGTGTACTGTGCACATGTAGATAATGGGTGACTTGGTGATGGGATACCAGCCTGTGCGCAATTATTTCAAACACAGCAGAGGAACAGACACTTTGACGCATCATGTTTGTGCTGACCATGATGCTATTCTAAACTAATACCATTTGCCTGCACAAGATCTGTTTCCCTCTATTCTCTGTCTGTTTAAATGCCTTTTAAACATTACTATCATCTCTGTTTCTACCATCTCCCCTTGCAGTGCATTCCAAGCACCTACCATTCTCAGTGCAAAAATTTTTCTCTCAGTCCAATGCACTCCAATCATGGCAACATCATGGTAAACCTCTTCTGCACCCTCTTCATTTTCCTCCACATCCTTCCTAGCGTGTGGCGTGCAGAACTGCACACAATACTCCAGTTGTGGCCTAACTAGACACTTACAAAGATACAACATGACTTACTACCTTTTTTAACTCAATACCCTTACCAATGAAGATAAGCATGCTATATGCCTTCTTTACCACCTCATCTACATGTGTAGCTACTTTCAGGCAGCTATGGACTTACACCCCAAGATCACTCTGTATGTCAATCTCCTAAAAGTCCTGCTATATTTTTGTTCCTCATACCTCTCTTTCCATTTTGCTACCTTTCTTGAATCTTAATCCTGAATTATTACATGAAACTGTTTTTACCTCATGTCTTTACTTTTCCTATCATGCTGTGATTGGTTGGCTCACCAAGCTGGTTTGTTAGTTCGCAGATGTTTTGTTACCCTCCTGGGTAACATCATCGAGTCTCTGCATCGCTGCTTCTGCTATTAGTCCGGAGATAGGTGACCCCATGGGGATCTGTTCGTAGATTTGGCTATTTTGTATATTATGTTGGTTCTGTCCATAGTGGGCAGGGAGTCTTAGGTTTGAGTTAGCAGTTGGTGTAGGGTTGACATGGTTTGTATGCTACTCTGATGCCCAGTGGTCCTAGGAGTCTTGTGGTCAGTTCGAGTATGTTCTTGACGTACGGTAGCATGATGAATGTGTCCGGGCGTGCAGTATCTTCCTGTTGTTGTTCATGTGATAGGCATCTTCTGACACAGTTGTTTGGGTATCCGTTGTCCAGAAATACTTGGTGGAGGTATTCTTCTTCTTTTTGGCATAGTTCCGGGTTGCTACAGTGTGTTGTTGCTTGTTTAAATATTGTTTTCATGCAAGTTTGTTTGTGGGTGTTAGGGTAGTTAGTGCTGAAATTCAATACTTGGTCAGTGTGCGTGGCTTTTCTGTGTACCTTCATCAGGAATTTGCTGCTGGCCCTGTGTTCTACCATGATGTCCAGGAATGGGAGCTGTTCGTTCTTTCCCTCTGCCAGTGAGAGTGTTGTTTATTAGTTGGTGTGTCTCCTCTACTTTGGTCCATTTGATGAAGATGGAAGTGTCGTCCACATATCGGACCCATCGTTTGAATTGGATTTGCGGGAGGGCCATGCTTTCAAGTCTCTGCATCACCGCTTCTGCTATTAGCCCACACTATGACAAGGACTGCGACAAACATTACGTTGGGCACTCAGGAAGAAATTTAGCCACAACAATACATGAGCACCAACTAGCAACAGAAAGAAATGACCAATACTCACTCATCTCTATTCACTTGGATAAGGAAAACCACCAGTTCAATTGGGACAACACCAAGATCCTAGGACAGGCCAAACAGAGACAAGCAGGCATATTCCTAGAAGCCTGGTTCTCCACTAAGAAGGTCATCAACAAACACATGGAGCTCGACCCTATATATACACCTCCGCGAAGGAACCAGAAATGAGGTAATCAAATCCAACCGACCCCAGAGTTTAAACTTCAAAAGCAGGAAAACACAACAGTGCTTCATCGGAGGCTGCACTGATGATGTTACCAGCAGGGTAATGAAACGCCTGTGGACTAATAAACCACCTCGGTAAGCCAACCAACCACAGCATCCACAACCTGAGCTGCAAATCTATTCAAGAACCTTTTCAAAGAACAAAGAACAAAGAAAATTACAGCACAGGAACAGGCCCTTCGGCCCTCCAAGCCTGCGCCGGTCGAGATCCTCTGTCTAAACCTGTCATCTATTTTCTAAGGGTCTGTATCCCTTTGCTCCCTGTCCATCCATGTACCTGTCCAGATACATCTTAAAACATACTAACGTGTATGCGTCTACCACCTCCGCTGGCAACGTGTTCCAGGCACCCACCACCCTCTGCGTAAAGAACTTTCCACGCATATCTCCCTTAAACTTTCCTCCTCTCACTTTGAACTCATGACCCCTAGTAATTGAGTCCCCACTCTGGGAAAATGCTTCTTGCTACGATAAGGACTATCATTTAACATTGGTCTGAGTATTTCAGCATGAATATTTTGCTTTTACTTATTGCCTTCAATCTTTTTGTTACTTTGCTTTTCTCATTTCTCTGCTCCACATTTTTCTCAGCTTGACTTTGCTTTGACGAGAGTCTTTCGCTGTTGTCTAATTCTGCAATGTGAACACTGAGATGCACAGACATATTGGTTTCACATTGATGTTGACTTGCAATGCACTGAAGACATAAACTGTACCAACATTTTTCCAATAATAACAAAAAGGAAAATAAACCACTTGAGTAGATAGTGAAGATTTGGCGACCTGGAGAAATGCTAAATCAGAATCTGGGAGAAATCGGATGTTGGAAGACAGCAAAGTTTGGAAGACTGACTTTGATTTGATTTGATTTATTGTGGTCACATGTACCTAAGTACAGTGAAATGCTTTGTTTTGCGAGCAATACAGGCAGATCATAGCAAACAAGGATATACAGATCATATGGTGCTTACACAGAGCGAGGCATACAGATTACGGCCGCACAGGAGGTGCACAAAATAAGAACAACATAAGTAAGATCAACACTATCTGAAATTAGAGAGGTCCATTCAGTAGTCTAATAACAGCAGGGAAGAAACTGTTCTTGAAGCTTTTGGTGAGTGTGCTCACGCTTCTTTATCTTCTGCCTGACGAAAGAGGTGGAAGAGAGAGTTACCAGGGTGGGAGGGTCTTTGATGATGTTGGCAGCCTTTCCAGGGCAGTGAGTCCATGGATGAGAAGTTGGCTTCCATGATGGTCTGGGCTGTGTAGCCAACTTTCTGTATTTTATTACAGTCCTGGGCAGAGCAGTTGCTGTACCAGGCACCTGGATAGAGTGCTTTCCATGTTGCATCTGTAAAAGTTGGTGAGGTTTCTTCTGCACATGCTAGTATATAGTTGCATGTGGTGTGGTCCTATAATCAAATAAGCACCCTATCAGTTTGGTACCTATTGAGACTGTGGGCTGTTTTTTCAAGCTTGCCTTCAAAGTTTGGACTGCTCTTTCTGCCAGGTCATTGGATGATGGGTGGTATAGAGCTGTCTGTCAAATCCCATTTGACTTTAGGAAATATCCAAATCCCCTGCTGGTAAATGATGACCTGTTACCAATGCCTCAGGGAGTCTGTGTTTTGCAAAAGAGGCAAAAGCTTTCTATCGACATCCCCTTGTTTGACAAATGGACTCAATGCATGTCCAGTCACTTTGAGTGGGCATCTACAGTGACTAAGCACATTGAACCCATGAAAGGACCTGCATAGTCGATGTGCAACTGAGTCCAGTGTTTACCCAGCCATTCCCACGAATGTAGGCCGGGGTGGAGCTGCTGGTGGTAATTTTTGTTCTTGTTTTGCCCTCTAGGCACTGCTGCACCATTGCAGATATGTTGACATCCAAGCCTGGCCACCAGAAATAACGTCTTGACAACATCTTAATTTTGGAGACCCCTGGATGATTCTGGTTGAGTTCAGCTAGTATTTGATGCTGACTTTGATGGGGACAACAAATCTTGCTTTCTATAACAAGATACTGTCCTCAACTGTTGGCTGGTCGACCTGGATCCAAAAATGTTTCATTTCGACTTATGCTGGCCCTTTGATTTCCCCCATCACCATCAGTTGTTTCAGTTTTGATAGGACCAAATATTTCTGCTTCCAAAGTGTGATATTGTCAGCTGTGACTGGGAGTGTGTCCAGAAAATTTAAAACCATTAACAGACTCTTCCTTTGGCGGCACCACCAGTGGTGTATAAGCCAGCAGGAGGCCATTCAATGCATCCGCATTCGCTATTCAGCCTTCTGGCTGGTGTTCCAACTTGTAATTATAAACTCACTGCTGATTATGGCGGAATGTAATGGCGACACTGCCTTGTCCTTTTTTAAGTAGATCAAGTAGAGGTTTGTAGTCCATTATTATCACGATGTTACGTTGATAAAGCCATTGGTGAAACTTCCTGATTCCAAACATGACTGCCAAACCTTCTTTCTCTATTTGGGAGTATTTAGCAAAGTCCTTGATGCACGTTCCTCTCCATTGGGTCACTTATGAGTTAAAACCACCCTAACGCCATATGGGGAGGTATCGCATATCAATACCAGATCTTTCTTGGGATTAAAGTGTGCCGACAATTAGAGGATGCTAGCTGTTTCTTCACTTCCCTGAAAGCTAGGGCTTGTTAATGTGACCATTTCCAAAGCTAAGCCTTTTTTAAGAGTTAATGCAAAGGTGCCAGGATGGAGGCCAGATTATATGTGAACTTTCTGTAACAATTTATTGCCCAAGAAATGACCTTAGCTGTTGGACCTATGTGGGAGCCAGGGCACCTTTGATTACCCACATTTTATCTTCCAATGGGTGTAACCTGGTCTTGTCAATTCTGTAGCCCAAGTAGGTCACTTGTGGGGGCCTGGAACACACCGTTTTCCTTTTTTAGCATACGCCCACCTGAGAAAAATGTCTTAGGACCATGTCCAAATTTCTCCAAGTGTTCCTTATTTTTCTTCCCCCGTTATTAAAATGTTGTCTAGATAAATGACGACCTGAGGTAGACCTTGCAAACTTTTCTCCATTGTCCGCTGAAAAATTGCACAGGCTGATGATACCCCAAATGGCAGTCTCATATGACGGTACAAACCCTCGGGGTATTAATTGTAGCATACTTCTGGGAACCCCCATCAAAACAATTGCACGTGAGCATGGCTCATGTCCAGCTTCATGAAGGACAGCTTTACATTTAAGTCCTCTGTGTGATGAATTGGGTATCTTTCCAGACACAAAAAGCAGTTTGTTTAAGGTCCCCAACCAGTCGGGCTTCACAATCAGTACGACCAGTGCTGCCCAACCTGCAAATTGGACGGGTTTGATGATTCCTTCTCTACCCAGCCTTCTGATTTCTGCCTCTACTTTTGCCAGTAAGGCAAATGGCAGTGTGGCAGGCCTTGCGGGATTGTGGGATTGCTTCCTGGTCAACATGCGAGGTGCTCTGGGCTCCTCTGATAATCCCTAGACCTTCCTGGAAGACTTCCTGGTATTTAATTAGGACTTCACACACACAGCCATTTTCTAATTGAAAAATGTTGAGCCAATCTAGTGAATCTCTCGCAACCAGTTTCGCTGCATCAAGCTTGGACTTGAGCCTTTTACTACAATCACTGCAGTACCAACTGATTTTCGTTTGGGACTGGAATTGAAGCTGTACCCCTAATCTCTAAAGGTTTCCTGGGATAGGTTCTCAGCCTTGTGTAACCTTAAGGGCTGGAGTCTGGGGCGAATTTTGCTAAAAACTGGTTCTGTGATCACTGATACATCGCACCAGCATCAACCATTTCGCCATATGTTTGTTTTGATTAGTCCTGCTTTGGATGTTGCTAAGCAATTTAACTGTTCCGAACCAGCTGTAGATGAAGCTTGCCAGGATATGAACTCTCCTGGATACCAGCCTATGGGTCATCTTACTCAGTTTAGATCTAGTAGGACTCCTTAGCTGTCTTGAGTCCACATACTAGCAGAAACTATAATGGCTTGCTGGACCCTGAAAAAAATTTTAACCATTTGGCCAAGGCTTGGCTTTGTTTTGGGGTTTTGCTGGGGACAACCTAGAGTCTCTCTGATCAGGATATGTCATGAGTGAGTTTATGCAATTGCCTTCACTCAAGCGGTATTCCCTAAGGACTCGCGAGAGTGTCCACTTCCATCAGCGTACCCTACAATTCATATGCTCCACCTGCCACATTTTCCAATGATGAAGCCAGTTGTAGTGCCTGTGTGAAGCTTCAGCTAGCAGGCGCTTTTGCATGGCTACATCATTAATCCCACATACCAGACGATCTCTGAGCATCTCATTAAAGCTGAAACCAAAGTCACATGTTTCTGCCAGCCATCCCAACCTAGTCATAAAGCCTGATATTGATTTTCCTGGTTCTCGAATTGCCAGGTAAAGATGATAGCAACTCAGAATTAAAGGAGGCACGGGGTCATAATATTCCTTAACTATGTTGATTCTTTAAAGATTTTAGCATCCGGTACTTCAGGGAAAGGTAGGCTGTGAATAACAGAAACAAAAAACTGCAGTAAAACACGTTGTTAGAATTACTCATTGCTTTTTGTCTGCCCAATGTCATATGTTCAGAAATATAACACATGCTTTCTATATACTGGGCCCAGTCTTCAACGGCAGGATCAAACGAATCAAGCATCTTGAAGAAAGCCATGATGTATAAAATGCTTACCCCAACTCAAAGGCAACTATTATAAGTGAGTTTCTTCATGAATGTGCTTTACACTTGTCGCCACTTAAATAACCCCACTGAGACTGTATCCGATCACCAATTCATCTTTTATTTCCACGTGAAAAGTCCTCGACTCTAGTATTGTCTCTTCAGAGTGAACAGGACCTCTGACACTCCTGTTTATATCTGTCAGCCAGGGCTCCCTGATTGGGTGAGTTTTACAGCCCCAATGAGGGACCTCATATTCTATGAGTCCAGTTGGCTGACCTTGTTTCAATCACAATAGCTACTCACATTTCAGTGCCCAAACCTATGACTATGACTTCATAAGTTAGCGTGTGGCAGAGACTTGGATGACAAGCTCTCCCCGGTTGCATGCAGATGCCAAAATTTAGGCCCATCAACAAAAGACCATCTTGAACAACAGCAGAAAATGTATAATACACCAGCAGACATTCCAACCAGTACAGTGGATGTTTGCAGGGATGTTAGAAGAACTCATCTCACACATGAATGATGTGGTATTGCAGACGAGTGGCCATTTGCCTGGAACAACAAATGTGGAAATTAGAATAGGCCATGTGAATGATCTCTAGTCACCTGCACATGATAAATATTCCATTGAAAAGGTTCAATGAGACCCCAGACCCAGGCTTACCCTGTAACAATGTGTGCTTCAGCTTATTATCAGAAAAATGCAGTGCCTGAAACCCTTTAAAAAAGTCTCCAACTCTGAATTAGAGTCACATACTTCACATAGTTGTGACTGACATACTTGAATAGCTAGCCAAAAATGTTTGAGGAAATAAATTCTCTAATTGTAAAACTGACCCCTTCCACACATCAATAAACACTGTCCCTGATGCCCCACAGACACTCAATGTCCTGCCTAAAACTCTGACCCTACAGGAGTTTGACATCTCATCCCTCAACTGTCAAAGCCCCTTCCCCATCTCCCAAACCTACAAACCCAATCTGACACCACGGTCCCCCACCCCATCAAAGCAATATGGACCTGACACAGCACTCCCCTGATCCAACCCTGGACCGGACACCAACATCTCCAAACATAGGGCTCTCATACCCTTCACCACCCACGCTTCCACATTAACCTAACTCCCATCTCCCACTCCATTTGGAATCTCCCTCCGACAGAGACCCCCATCACCTGAACATCAATCCCCTCTGACTCTACATCCTCACAGTTGCCGGCCCAGGACTCCGCCTGACTCAATCCCCGGGTGATACCGTAAACCTCAATTTGAGAAGTACCCCGTGAGAAGTGATGTCTCCATGCACCCCACCCCATTGACCCACCTCCATTTACACACAGCCACCAAAGTAACCCTCACCAAAAGCCCCCAACTCTTCCGCATTGTTGCAACCTCCAACTTACCGTAAGCTCACTCACCTAGCACCTTCCCTCTTCAACCAGCTGACATCTGTATCCATCACTCACCTGGCTCCTTACTTCTTGATGTAGCTGGCATGTGTGCGTGTTACTCTTATTAAATCCTTACCTCACACTATGCTGGCACCATTCACATTACCCACCTGAAGACTATCCCATCCCCACCACATGCCTGGCAACTGTACCCCTCACACCTCTGACATTCTCTCCCCTAACCCATTTGGCATGCTACACCCTCTCCCCTCTGTCACCCCACCATCCTACCAACTTGCCAGTCAGCAATCCCCCCACTCACCTTAACAGATATATTACTATCTCTCGGTAATTGGTAAAGTAGTTTAAGGACTTGTGAAACACAGAATATGACCCACAATGCTAAAAAGGAGATCAGTCAGTGCTAATCCTCTCCACAGCTACCTTGAAGAGCAACTGTGAATTCACCCTGACTGCTTTGGCTGGGAATGCTCTCGTCCTGAAGGTTCACCTGAAAAACTGCAGGTCATGGCCAATTTTTAGTTTGATCTCAGATGTGGACACAGGACTCGGACCAAGATCTGAAGGCTCCGTCCACAGGTGTTTGTAGAACTGCATTTTGTTTGAGCTATCGTTGGCTGGGAATGAACATGGCTTTTGTGAATGGTTATTAGTTAAATGCAGTGGTAGACCTTTAGTGAACAGTGGAATAGCAAGCGCATCCCATGCAGTTACATTTGTCGCTAGTGCTACATTCTGAGCATTACATTCTGCCATTGAAGTGACCCTGACTGGTGAGTACTGAAGGGTGATTCTAGATTTAGCTGTGGAGGAGTAAAGAAGGGGAATTGCCTCCACATCCTTTGTTGTGACCATGATTGTGACTTTTTCGAGCTAGGCACCCGAGGAGCATCCTTTGCATATTATTGGTCTGTTCCATCATACATCTGGTAGTCGTGCAATATTCATCATGTCACTGCTACATTACATTCTTTAGAACACTGACAGTTATCACCAGTCACTTTTTAAGTAAGCTTCCCTTGTCTCTGTGCAGCCAACGTGTAACTTAAGAATGTTTCAATGAGGAAGACGTCACGAGGGAGGGATTACTGCAGGAAAAAAAACATCATGGCAGTTGCCTGGGCATCTGACGCACACATTCAGGTAAACATCTTTTGCCCAAGGATGGACTGGAAGCCCAGTACACAAATACTTCCAGATGACCTAAAGGTTACCTCCATTGTCTCAGTTAGCAATGCTCAACACTTATGAGAAATCAGCCGGGGCCTCAAATTCGAGGTCTTTATCATTTTGACTTGCATCATCAGTAGCATAGTTAAAATAATTGCCATCCTTGACAAAAAAACCAGTCAGTCAGTTATCTGAGTAGGAAATCTTGTAAATATTTCCAACAGAGCCCTGGAGGAAGCTAGATGCAAAAGTAGAGATGTGGTGACATTGGCAGAGTCCTCCCAACTGGTTTGAAGCAGTCTTCAGGTTGGGTCAGGGAATAGGAATGTACCAAAAAACTGCTTTGGGACAGCTCACTGATGCTGTTGTGCTTCCAGAAAAGAGTCTTGGTGTTGGGGAGGGGACGTGGTTGCTATGGTAACCCTTCATAAATGTCATCAGCCGCTTGCTTCAAATAAGACCCCAATCAAGCATCATTACCTCATACTAAGGAATTTTCCCACCCTTGGACAGACACTACAGCTGAAACAGGAGGACAGCAACTATTCAGAGGTGACCTCCTCCCAGGAGGTCAGAAGGTCATTGGTGCCTCCTTTAATAGCACCAAAGAAGAAGCTGCAAAGCTGAAATAGTCACAACCAGGGTCACAATCATTCCTGTGTGGAGGGGTTTTCCCTTCCTTATTCCCCAACAGAGCTGTTCCACAGCAATTCAAAAGCGTCCCCATTTAAGGTGCATTCACAGCCGACCCTCCCAGTGGGGCAGCCATTCCGTGCTGTAGGCTCCCTAACCGAGCCTGCCACATCCCATCTGCATTCTTAACTGTAATGTGGACCTGGCCTCCATTTTTGGGATGATGCCACCCTGCAGCCATCAAATACCATTGAGATTGGGACCTCGACATGGTGTTTATCAGGGAATATTTTCTATATCTGGAAAACTCTGGCTTTTGACAGCCACTGGTCAGATACGGCCATGAGATGCAATTTGCAGCAGATCTTGTTCTAAGATGGTTACAATTGATGGCCATTGTTTAACGTGACACCCCGAGACTTTTGAATCACTGGTCTTCCAACATATTGAAGAATCTTCATACATGTTTTAGACCTGGTATTGTGGGTTTGGCTCTTGTGAACTGCAACTCTCTGCTGAAGCCTCTTTCCTATTCAGCAGAATGTTGCTTCAGGGCACTTTGTTTCCATTTGAGATCTAAAAGTAAAATATCATAGAACAATACAGCGCAGAACAGGCCCTTCGGCCCTCGATGAAGACAGAAGAGACATCAGTTGTGACTTGATGGTTAAAAATTCTAGGTCAAATTCTCTCAACCACCCAAGTCTAGACGATACTTTCAAAGTTGGGTAATCCATACCCATCCATACTGTGAAGAAACCTCCTATCACAAGTAGGTAGGAAAGCAGTTGTGAATACTTGATACCTACTGGTACATTTCCCTGTCATGGATGCAATCTATTCAATTGTCAATGTTTTCTCACCTTTCATTTACTGGTGAGTTCCAGGAAACCTCAGGGAAGCTCCAAAGGTTAAATTGCAAAGCCTACATTAATATTGAGTGATTAAGAGATCTCAATTAACTTTCCTAATGGGAATGAATGCACACAGTGCAATGTACTGCAGTCAAATATGAAAATCAATGGGTTGGAATTGGCTTTCTGACATGTGCAAAATTATTCCTATTTCAGCCTCCCTATCTGAATGAAATCTCATGTGTTTTTTTATGTGAAATTTTTGTATGTCTCTCCCTGGAGATATATGCAGGCTGAAAAAATATACTGTTACTGAGCCAGTTAACAGAAGCTGGATGACATTGAACTGAATCGCATGTTAAATTAGGGGAAGTTGCCACTGTAAAGGCAACAATGAGATGAAGAGTAAACATTCTTCCTTCGCTACTGACTGTAAAATCTGAACTATCTAGCATGTTCTTGATTTTGAAAGATAAAGTTGATCTTGATGCAAAAGATTTTCCCTCCTTCTGCAACAGGGGTGAATGGACGTTGTTTGAAGCAATGGTCCCTTCTATTTCTTAATTGCATTACATGATGTTAGTTATACTGTATCATTGTTGAGATATCCTAAATTTCAGTCCTTGTTAATGTTATCAGCCCTGTTGTAGGCAGCACTGTGATTGTAACAAAATTAGAATAATATATAAGTTGCTGAGAAAAAAATCAGTTGCTTGAAAAATTGTATTGTTGGAGATGTTTACCAGGAGAAATTGTTTTCCCATCAGTGTAAAATAAAAATAAAATACTGCAGTTGCTGGAAATCTGAAACATGCACACAGAACGCAGCAACATGCCTATAATTTTCTATTCTGTGCTCAATGAAGTCTAGGTATTTTGTTATCAGGGACAGCTCACAAAATGTACAGACTAAACTTTAAATCCAAGTTGCCATATGCGAATTTCCAAAATGTAAAATGTTTCTATCAAAGCAATTTCATCTCTAAGAAGGGCCCTTTCTAACCATTGCTCTAGAAATCCTTCTATGGTCTGCTCCTTATCAGCCATTTTTTAATTGTAAACATCAAAGACTCTCAGTAAAAAAATTCCTCCTGTTTGTTCATCCTCCTCATGTAAGCTTCCGGTACCAACTACAATAAACTTTTAAGAAAGGTATCAGGCAGCACAGGGAGAAGCAAGGTTAAATGATTGAGGCAGTTTAATTCATCAAGACAAAAAGACATCAATCAGGAATGGTAACTCAGTTTCTCTGTGCAGACCAGCTGAATATATTCTACATTTATTTTAGATTCTGAACATCTATACTGTTAAACTAGCCAAGTATAGGTAGATGTAACTCATTAAGATGAAGGGAACAGTAAAAAGCGAGGAAGTTGTTTACTGCTACTAAGGTAAGATGGTGAATGCCCAAGTCTGAATTAATTTCCAGCCCGCACTGTCCCATTGAACCAGAATGTGAGTTTTGACAAGTGGACCCCGATTAATCGAAGCATTGCCATCGAGAAGGAACCAAGAAATAGCTCCCCCAAAGCATTTGCTGAAATTTTAAAAAGGCCAAGTCGACCCTGAATGATTGAGGTGTATCATCGGTAATGCATCACTGACCCCAAGCTGCCTCTTTCAGTTTTCTTATGCAGTATAAATTGTTGATCCTTGGAAATTTGTTCCATTATATGTGTCTTTCTGAGTGTAAGATGTCAAGATTCAACAGCATGCCTCTTTTTCCTTCAACATTTGTAACACTGACTTTAAGGATGTGATAACTGCTGTAGGAATCGGGGGAAAGGAGAAAGAGTTGAACATCCTTACCTCCTTAAGAGTTATTGTTAGTTTTACATGTTGCTTGATGCATGGTTGACAGTATTGTGGGAGAATCAGTGACAAATAAAAAATCATTGTCAGCAATACATTATTGGAAAATCATAGGATGCTCTGCTCTTTAATTCAAATATAAGAAAGCATGTCCGAGTTCTTGACTTGTATGACCATGGCAAAAGCACGTTCGTACATATACTTGAGAAACTGTTTTCTCTAGTATCCTTGAATATCCATCCAGAATCTTTGATGCATTATGTTCAGCAGTTCTCTTGTGGGTTTTACCTCCTTAATATATGTGTGTGATTAGCTTTGTCACATGCATATAAATCAAATGGAAGGAAGGAGAAATGCAATCATAAATATTAAAATATTCTGGTCAGGCAATGATTTTTACTTTAATTATTAATATTAACATATTGAAGAAAGATTTGCTTTTGTTATTTTCTTTCTTGTAATTTGTTCTTGCATTTTTATAAACATAGGTAAAGAAATCAAAAGCTATATGTGGATTTTTAAATAGTAAGGACAATACAGATGCAGAGAAAACAGAAATTAGCCATTTATTAGCGCATGCAAAGAGTTTGTTAGTTTTTCACAGTCAATAACAATTCTGACTGCACTGCTCAAATATTGCTCTATTTGCTAACGTTCTTGACATATATTGCAATTTTTTCCAAGGTGGGAAGTGTGTGTATTATTGTCCAAGTTATGTTTGACTTTAAACACTGATTAGAAAAATGTCATTTACCTGAGTCATTTTGATACAGCCATTGCATGTAGCTAATTTAAGTTTGGTTATAGATTATTTGATAGGCAGTTACGTGGTGTTTGTAGCAAATCTTTTCATTGGGTGATTAGCTTTAAACAATTAGGTATTTATTAATGATTGCCGGCCTAGAGATCTTGTCTGTTGTTTATGTTTAATGTGTGACCTTATTTTCCTTCAAGATATTGCAAATTATAATTTTAGAAGCATTAGAACAAGCTGTGCTCACATTAAATATTACACATGGCAATACCAAGAAACTTTTAACCAGCAGCTGCACTTATGTTAATCATTTGTGGAACTCTGACTATTATCTTTTATCACTTTGCATAGCTAAAAAAAAGACAAACACAGTGTTCTCAAGGCCTGAATTACATTCAAAGCATGGTGTTCATGAACGGCTGCATGATGTTGCTTGTAAGATTAAATGCCTCAGGCTTTTTTTAAAAACTCAGTTTGGGGTTGAAAGACACGGGGAATTTCTCTAGCGCATTAAAAAAAATGTCCCATAGCATATCACAGGAGCATTATAAAATTAAATGTGTTACTGAACCATGTAAGGAAATATGGAGGAAACTGAGGTGGAGACGTGAAAAAATCTAGAAAGGAAATTCCAGAGCTTGGGATCTGCACAACTGAAGGATGGGCCGTCAACTTTGGAGCAATTATACTTTGGGATGTACACATCGGCAGAGTGAGAGAAGAGCTGGAATCTCGGAGGGTTATAGGATTGGAGCAGGGTACAGAGATAGGGAGGAGCAAAGCCATGGAGGGATTTGCAAACTTGATGAGGAGGTTAAAAGCGTGATTTTGTTTGGCTGAGAGAACATGTAGGACAGAAAACACAACAGTGAATGGGCTTTAGTGCAAGTTAAGATATGAGCAGCAGAGTTATGAAAGACCTTATAATCAGAGCAGGCAAAATGGGGGAGATCAGCTATAAGTATACTGAAATAGTTGCATAGTTGAAAATTAGAGATAACGTAGGAACAGATGAAGGTTTCAGTAGCAGATGACCCGACACGGGGTGAGGTGTGATGATGTAGAAATAGGTGAACCTTGTTACGACACAAATATGGAGTCAGAAGCTTATCTCCAGGTCAAATATGACATCAAGCTTGTGAAAAGACTGGCTTTGGCATACACTGTTGCCAGGGAGAAAGATGAAATCAACAGCTAGGGAATAGAGTTTGAGCAGGGCCAGAAAGGAATTGTTAAATTATTCATAGTATTTAATGTGGAGAATTTCTGCTTACCAGTTCTAGTTGTCAGATAAGCAGCCTCATAATTTGGCAATGTGTCGAGAGTGATGGTGATACAGTAGAAGTGGGCAGCATCAGCATGCATGTGAATAATTAAACCTTCTCCAAATGATGGTGAGGGGTAACATGCAGTAGAGATACAGGAGGAGGCCAAGGATAGATCCTTGGGAACACCAGAGATAGTTGAGTAAGAAAGCCAAACGATTCCATTGTAAGTAATTCTCTGGCTCCGATTAAGTAGGTTAGACCGGAACGAGATGAAAGCAGTCCGACCCAACAGGATGACACGAGAGTGACATTGGAGGAACATAGTGTGGTCAATCATGTTGAAGACTGCATGCAAGTCAAGAGGTAGGAGGAAGGAAAGTTTACCTTTGTCACAGTAAGGTAGAATGTCATTCATAAATTTACTAAGAGCTGTTTTAGCCCAGTGAAAGATCAGAAATCTGATTGGATAAATAAAAACATGAAATTGGATTTTGCAGGGTGCCACCCCTCAGCTATAATGTTGGAAAGAAAAGGGTGCAGGATGGTCGCAGCCCTGCTGTCACTATGCATTCAAATTCCCATCTACCCCCAATAATGTAAGAGCATTAAAAAACTAGGAACAGGAGTAGGTAATTCAGCCCACTCGAGCCTGCACCATCATTTAATTCTATCATGGCTAAATTCACCTCAGCTTTAACTCCACTTTCCTGCCTGCTCCCCACAACCCTTCAACCCATTACAAATTAAAAATCTGTCGATCTATCTCCTTCTCAGTGTTCTGGCTTCCACAATATTCTTGGGTAATGAGTAACACTTGATTCCTGTACCTAACATGAATCTATCCACTTCTAACTTAAAAAAAAGTTTAAGAACTCTGCCTCACTGTCTTCTGGAAAACAAAATCTCTACATCTTTGATAATAGGGTGTAGAGCTGGATGAACACAGCAG
>JAHRHZ010000074.1:4957547-4981534 GCA_024137785.1 Ginglymostoma cirratum | reverse complement strand
ACCCTTCTTTGGAAAAAAAAGAAGGGTCTGGGTCCGAAATGTCAGCCTTCCTGCTCCTCTGATGCTGCTTGGTCTGCTGTGTTCATCCAGCTCTACACCTTGTCATCTCAGATTCTCCAGCATCTGCAGTTCCTACTACCTCCTCTAAATCTTTGCTCAGAAAGGGAGACCGCCACATTCTGGATTCACACATAAGAAGAAACAGCATTTCCATATCCACCTTGTCATCCCTGGAAACTATGGGCAATTTTAGCATGGCCAATCAACTTAACGTGTACATCTTTGGACGGTGGGAGGAAACCAGAACACCTAGTGGAAAATCACACAAACTTGGGAGAAATTACTAGCTCCGTGTGGACAGGCACCCAAGGCTGGAATTAAGCCCAGATTCATGGTGCTGTGAAGCAGCAATGCTAACCACTGAGCCACCACACTGTGCTACAATCTTTCTGCATCTATTCTGTTGAGTTAGAATTTTATAGATTTGGAAACGATTCCCCTTTTATTCTTCTAAACTGTAGTGAATACGGTCCTAACCAGTCCAGTATCTCTTCAAGCATCAGTCCTCCTGATCATCATCATCTCCGGAATCAGTCTGACAAGCCATTGCTGCACTCCCTCTATGGCAGCATTCTTCAGATAGGGAGATCACAACTGCACACAAAACTACAAGGGTGCTCTCACCAAGGCCTGTGCAACTGCAGCAAGAAATCCCTGCTCCTGCATTTGAAACCCCTGGGTATGCAAGCCAACATATCATCTCCCTTTTTCACCAGTTTTTATTTTCTGCAATAACCTTTGATATGGCATCTTATAAAAAAATTCCTTCTGGAAATCCTAATGTATCTACATGTCCCCTTTATTCCAAGCACATGCCCCTCCTTCATATAACTCTAATAAATGGGTTAAACCTTATTTCTCCTTCACAAAACCATGCTGACTCTTCCCAATTACCTCGATTTTTGCAAAGCACACAGCCACAATCTCTTTAATGATCAATTTTAAACATTCCCCATGTCACACATCAAGCTAACTGGCCTATAGTTTCCTGCTTTCTGCCTCCTTTCTTGAACACAGAGGTTACATTTGCCACTTTCAAATCCAATGGAACCTTCCCAGAAACTCTGGAATTTTTGGAAATTAACATCAGAGCACCTATTATCTCAATAGCAACCTATTTAAAGACCTTAGGACGAAATCCATCTGGACATTTGGACTAGTCAGCTCATAGCTCCATCAGTATTTCCCGCATCCTGTAGTGTTGCTCTGTCCCTCTCTTCCTTTGACCTCCTGACTTACAGTAATGTCTGAAAAGATTTTTTGCATCCTTTGTTGTGAAGACGGAAGAAAATATTTGTCTATTTCTTCTGCCATTCCCTTATTAGCTCTGATCAACTTCCCAGTCTCTCTCTCTCTCTCTAGATGATTAACACTCATTTTACTTACTCTTTCCTTTTTTACGTACCTGTAGAAACTCTTGCTATCCATTTTTCCATTTCTAACTGGCTTCTTCTCATTCTCTAACTTCTTCCTCCTGATTAATTTTTTCTTCATTTCCTGGTATTTTTTTAATACTATGACCATTCACTTGAACTCATCATACCAGAGATGTGTGTTTTTTTCCATGACTTTTGTGCATTCCCTAAGTTCCTTAGTTCCACAGATTGTGGGTCCTCCCTTTAGAAATTCTCTTTATGACAGGAAAATATTTATTCTGAGTATTTTGAAATATCTCCGAGTCCCAGTGACAATGAGATAAGTAAGAAACATTCACCCAATTAAGAGCCTAACTTGGCTCCTGGCAGGAAGAAATTTGGAGGCAACATCACCTTCAAGGATGGGAGAGACAAAGTTGGAAATGCAGTGATAGCTTTCGAAGGTAAACAGAGCTTATTCAAGTTTTAAACCAACTGAGTGGATCAATCGCCCAAATAGTGGAATCCAAATTGCACAACCATTTGCTGAGATAATTATTTTAAATCCACTCTGCCTAACTATTGGAGAAATGATCCTGCCATTCAGACCCATTTTTGCCTGCACATGATTCTGGACCTACATAATATAGTAAGTGTGTTCAAAGAAACAAGGAATGGGCAGAAAAAAAAGGTCAGCATTAGGATCAACCATTTGCTGAAAAAAAGAAACAAAATATTGCAAATAGCAAAAGATCAAAATGGAGAATTCTGAAAACACTCAGCGTCTTTGAGGAAAGACAAAAAGTTGATATTGTATATCAAGGGAAACCATGTAGATGAACAAATTGTGAGAAAAGACAGAACAAGGGAAAGAAGGAAGAAGGAAAAAGGGAACACATAAACAAGAAAAGAAAGCGAATGAGGTGCACTGTGAATAAAAGATGGCTAAGAAGAGCATTGTGCCAAAGAAAGTTTATTTCCGGAACAAAAACAGAAGTTGCTGGAAAGGCTCAGCAGGTCTGGCAACATCTAGGAAGAAAAATCAGAGTTAATATTTCAGGCCTGGTGACCCTGGTGAGAAAGGGTCACCGGACCCTTAAAGTTAACTCTGAGCTTTTCCAGCAACTTCTGTTTTTGTTTCTGATTAACAGCAGCCACAGTTTTTTTTCAGTTTTTATTTTCTGGAAGCTCTGCTTGGGGCTACGTCTCTGTATTTGCTCTGTTTACATGGTATGTGGTGATGATCAAGCAGATCATTTATATCTGCCAATTTTAATGAAGCTCCCTCACCAAATAAAATTTTGACTGTGGACAATTGAGAGGGAAGTCAGATTTCAACACTTAAAACTAAGATTCATGATGCACTTAATTTTGTTACGTTAAATTCACTGTTGAATATGAATAAAAACATAACCAATGCTTTGCAATTAGACAGAATGAAAACAGAAAGCAATTTTCCTGCAATCAAGTTAGCCTGTTCATCATTTTCCAAGGCAGCGACTATTCAAAACATTCTCAGAAGTAGTCTGCATGAGTCAGTAAGATAGGCAATATCCATATTTTAATTATTAATCAAAATGAGATGTGGTGAACTGTGTTATCAGACCAGCAAAAGCACACTTCCATTTCAAATATTTTACTTTTTAATCAACTTAAATTAGAAAACCAGATCAATATAAAATTACAAAATAAAATTCTGTGAATTTTGGGTTGTACTAAAAACATTATTTTTTAACTAAGATCTGAAAGGTCAGTGTAATTTTTTGAAGTTAGCAGATATCTCTTGAAATTGTTCACGGATATTCAGGCTCTCCAACAGCACTGCTATTCATTTACTATTCACACAACGGAAATTGTGGCTACCAATGTAATTTCTGCACCCGTGCCCTTAGCAACACTACACAGAGGATTTGTCTGCACCCTACATGCAGTATTTTTTGGGTACCGAATATGATTAAAATTTAAACTCCAGACATCTAGTATCTATGAACACTTGCAATCTTTAATTTGTGGCTGAAATCAATGCAAGCATTGCATAATTTACAGCTGAATAACAGCGTGTAAAATAACAGCAACCTGAGAACTCTACACTGCAATTTTACCAGGCCAATTGCTTCAAAGTGGTGAGGCCTGGACAACATGTGGCAGGCAGGAGGAATGATTGTACAGTTTTTACCTTCGCTGTCTCAGGTATAGCCTAGGCATTTCTTAGCATAACATTAACTCATGTGTCTTGGAGCTAATTCCATCAGCAGACACAATGCAAAGCCAGTGAAAACTAAGCTCAGCAACATTCATTGGATTGACAATGGCCAAAGGTGCAAAGACTTTCTGCGTGGCGAATTGGCCGCAAGGTCATGAGCTGCTGGCTGTCCGTTCTTTAACTTCAAGGACACCCGCAACTGGTATTTTAAGATGGTGTACATTGTCTTCCAATTGAGTGTCAGTCATTGAAGGCCATGACCTCTGGAGGCTGTTAGGAAGGGCAAGGGAAGAGGAGAGCAGAAATGAAACACACAGATTTTAAGAAGAGGGCCCAGAAACAAAAAAGATGCTAGTAAAGACTGCACCTTCTCAGCACACTGCCTTCCTCTATAGTAAATGTGGCAGAGACTGCCTTCCAAGAATGGGCCTCGTGAACCACACCGGGTAATGCTGATCTGTCAGGTCAGCTCACTCGAGACCAAGTTGCCGCTGTCTCTTCACTCACATCAGCCCCCTACCCCACCAACCTGATCCACATAACCCAGTTACAGATGGATTCTGGGTATTATGATGGATTCAGAGGTAAATCCATGACGATTGGCAGATATCATTATCCACCCTTGGAAATTCAAACCATCACTATTTTAAACAGGCACACGTCATTAATCAAAGTTCCTTGTAAGATGGTAAGATTAATCAGAGAACAAATGTAACTAGGCCAATGTCAGGCTGAAAGTCTATGGCTAACATTAATTTTCCAGTTTTGAAGATTGCTTTGTATCTGTAACAATGTTATGCTTTGAAGTGTGGCACCTGAAGTGGGATAGGTGCATTTTTGATGCAAAGTTTTTAGGTACATGTATATTAGAGGAGCTCCTGTGACATTGCTCACTAATATTCTGCTATTTGTTGCCATTTTTAAAAAAACATTTTGGCATGTCCCTTTAACGTATTCCACTTAATAAGCCAATGTAGATAATTGTGGCTATCTCTAACCTACTGAAATCAATGAGATACGAGGTATAACAAGTTGAAGAATCATATCTGGTATCAACTTTCCTAACTTCCAGTAAAGAAAATCTTCAACTCTGAAACCAATATTGAGCAAACGACAAGCTACAGAAGATTTCTAGCAGAGTAATGGAACATTCAGTGAAAATGTTTAGATTCCAAAGGTATAGATGTAATGAAACATGGAGATATTCGTAGATAAGAATGAATTAATCATCACATTCAAGATGAAGGTCAGGTAGGACAGGAGTGTATATGAATGGTTTACTTGTGAAAGGTTCAGATCTGCCACAGTTTTAACTGGGAGGGAAATGGAAAGCTACCAAGAAAGGCATTGGATTAGACAACTCTGACAGCAATGTAAGGTGCACAGAGATTTCATAGAATCTCTGTTAGGGATTTCATGACACCCCTGCCCCCAACAAAGCCAATGTATTTGCAGGTGAGAGTCACGTTAAACTGGGCAAATGGCTAGCCCATGGCTTTCCACGTTGTCACCCAGCTTAAGATGCTGTTTCCACTCTCACTGCAATAATCTGTGAGGTTGAGGAAAGACGAATGAAGGCGATCAATGCAATATTTCACCACCTCGGAAGGAAATTCCACTAACATTGATGAATGACACAAGCTGATCCAACTTGCCTTGTAGGCTACCTAATTGGAGCTCCAGTATGCCACTTTGCTTCATACTTAATTTCCAAATATTGCTCTTTTTACTCTTAACGCTTCTTCCCATTGGGATCTCAAGTAAAAAGTCAGAAGGGATGGAAGAGTATCTCATTTGAGGGGTGCCTTCTGCTCAGTGGGGATCCCTCCCCCCAGCTATTTTATCTCATCCTTTGCAACTCCCTCCTGCACCACTGAAAGCTAACTCTCCTTTCCCTCTCCCTACAGTATCCAATCCCTCTTCATCCAGGAATCCTGGTCTTAACTTGAAGATTGACTGGTCTATGCTTGGGTTTGTATGTAGTCCTAGCAATGGCTACAACTGAGTTGTTGCACTGTGGCATTACCCAGTTGCTGGCCAATCAGGTTGGTCAACAGCTCTTGAAAGCAAGGCTTCCTTAACCCTACTGGGCAGTCTTTTCACAATCAGTCCTGGTTTTGTTCTGGGAGAGTGGTGATCTATACACAACCCTGTCCTCCTCCCCACATGTGTAAAATTTGCCCCACAGAATTGTTACATAGAGCAGGAGATTCAACCAATAATCTTTCTGTCAGTTGCGTGTGAGAGCAAGTAATCCGATACTACCCCTCTGCACTCTTTCTGTGGCACTGCATATTCTTCCATTTCGGATAATAATGCAATTTCCTCTTCAATGAGTCCGAACCTGCCTCCAGCACACTCATAGAGAGAGCATCCCAGACCCTAATCACTAGCTGTGAGAAATGGTTTCTCTTTGTGCTGCTTTTTATATAATTTACCATAAATCTGTGCCACCTTGCTTTTGTTTGGACTGCCAGTGAGAACATTATTCCCTGATCTAATCTGTCCAAATCTGGCTTGCTGCAATTACTTAGGGGATTGGTAAGACCACCCCTGGAGTATTATGTGCATTTTTGGTCTCCTTATCTGAGGAAGGGTGTTCTGTCTATTGAGGCAGTTCAAAGAAGGTTTACTAGACTGATTCCCGGGATGGCAGGACTGATGTTTGCGGGGGAAACCTGGCTTGGTTAGGACTATATTCAATAGGGTTTAGAAGAACGAGAGGGGATCTCTTAGAAACCTTATACAATTCTAACAGCATTAGACAGGGTAGATGCAGGAAGGATGTTCTTGATTTCTGAGGTGTCCAGAACCCAGGGGGGTCACAGTCTAAGGATACGAGGTTGTCTGTTTAGCGCTGAGATGAGGAGAACTTTCTTCACCCAGGGAATGGTAAGCTTGTGGAATTTTCTGCTACAGGAAACTGTTGAGGCCAATACATTGAAGATTTTCCAGAAAGATGTAGGTGTAGTCCTTAGGGTTAAAGAAATTAAAGAATATGGGGATAAAGCTGGAACAGGGTACTGAGTTGGATGGTTAGCCATGGCCATATTGGATGGCAAAGCAGGGTCAAAGGCTGAATGGCCTACTCCTATATTCTATGTTTCTATGATACTTATGCTTTATGAACTGTACGGCCACAAAAATGACCTTTGAACATCACCATCTGCTTCTTGCGACAAAACCAATTTTGGATTCAACTTGCCAAACTATATTGGGTCCAGTGGAGCCTAACTTTCTCAATCAGTCTCCCATGCAAGACCAAAGTCCATATAGACTACATTCACCATACTATCTCCATCCACACATCTCGTCACCTCCTTGAAAAACCCGATCAGAATCTGTCAGATATGGTCTTCGCCTTACAAAGCCAAGGCTGACTATCCTTGATTAATTCTTGTCTTGCTAAATGGAGATTGATTCTGCCTCTCAGAACTTTTTCTAATAGTTTACTGACCACTGATGTTAAACTCATTAGCTAAAGTTCCCTAGTTTATTCCTCGCACCCTTCATGAATAACAGTATCACATTAGCTGATCATCAGTCTTCCATTCCCTCTACTGTGTTCACAAAGGATTTAAAAATTAATGTCAGGGCCCCTGCAAACTCCTCCCTTGCCTCCCACAACAGCCTGGTATTTGAAAAGGAAAACAAAGGAAGTTTATATTAGATATTATGGACTTAGAACCTCAGAAGTCCTTGATGTGTGTGAAAGTGCAGAGGGTTACTTAAAAAAGAAGTAAAGGGAAGCATGAAGAAACACATGGAGATGAAATAAAGGAAAGTCCAAAGGGAATTAATAAGTACATTAGGGAGCAGATCCTGTCTAATCGTATTAAAATCAACTTTCCCTCAATTCAACACCATTATTTCTAGTCCGTTTGTTCTTATCCATGACTACATAAATCTTACTGAGTTATGGGTTCTTATCAAATTATGGTCACCTGAAATGCTTACTCACTGACAACTTCTATGACTTGCCTCACTATGTTTCCTAAAATTAAGTCCAGTACTGCACTACAAATCTCTTGTAGGATTTTCTGCATGTTGGATTAAAAAGCTGTCCTACATACATTTTAAGAATTCCACCCTCAACGCCCTTGATACTTTATTTATTCCAGTCAATATTAGGGCAATTGAAATCCCCTACTGTTATTAACCTATTATTTTTACACTTCCGTGTCTTACCTTGGCTATATACACTGTTAGACTGACTTAGCTTTTCTTCTACATTTTTCTATGCATCATCCCCTATTGTATCCATATGCCATTCCCCCAGCCATATTACGTTAAAACCTCACAAAATGTTCTTGCAAAATCTCTTTTGTAAGGATGTTGGTTTTACCACAGATCAATTGTAACCTGTAGGACCTGTACAGGTCTCGCATTCCCCAGAATCTTTTTCTTTCATTTTATTCATTTGTGGGATGTGGGCATCACTGGCTGAGTCATTTATTGCCCGTCCTGAGTTGCCCTTGAGAAGTGGTGGTGAGCTGCCTTCTTGAACCACTGCAGCCTTCATGCTGGTTGTAGGTTGATCCACAATGCCCTTAGGGAGGGAATCCAAGATTTTGGCCTAGCAACAATGAAGAAACGGTGATATATTTCCAAGTCAGATGGTCAGTGGCTTGGAGGGGAATTTGCAGTGTCTCTTATGTATCTGCTGCCCTCGTCCATCTAGGTGGAAGTGGTCATGGGTTTGGAAGATGCTGTCCAAGGATCTTTTGTGAATTTCTGCTGCACCTCTTATAGATGGTACGCACTGCTGCAACTGAGCATTGGTGGAGGAGAAAGTGGATGCTTGGGGATGTGGTGTCAATCAAGTAGGCTGCTTTGTCCTGGATGGTGTCAAGCTTCTTGTGTGTTGTTGGGACTGCACACATCCAGACAAGTGAAGTATTCTATCACACTCTTAACATGTGCTTTGTAGATGGTGAACAGGATTTGGGGAGTTAGGAGATGAGTTACTTGCTGCAGTATTCCTAGCCTCTGACCTGTTCTTGTAGCCACTATGTTTGTGATGAGTCCAGTTGAGTTTCTGACCAATGGTGATTCCAAGGATGTTGAAAGTGGGAGTTTCAGTGATGGTAACATGACTGAATGTCATGGGGCAATGTTTAGATTGTCACTCATTGGAGAGAGTCATTTCTTGGCATTTTTGTAGCATGAATGTTACTTGCCAGTTGACAGCCCAAGCCTGAATGTTGTCCAGATCTGGTTGCAATTGAACACAGTGTGGAAACAGGCCACAAGTCCACAACGACTCTCAGAGCATCCCACCCAGACCCATCCCCCTATAACCCACATAATCTATACATCCCTGAACACTATGGGCATTTTAGCATGGCCAATCCACCCTAACCTGCACATCTTTGGACTGTGGGAGAAAACCGGAGCACCCAAAGGAAACCCATGCAGACATGGGGAGAATGTCTGTCCTAGGGTCGCCTGAGGGTGGAATCGAACCCGGGTCCTTGGTGCTGTGAGGCAGCAGTGTAAACACAGAGCCACCATGCTGCCCTACAATGGTGCTGAATATTGTGCAATCATCAGCAAATTTCCCCACCTCTGACCTTATAACCAAAGGAAATGTCATTGCTGAAGCATCTGAAGATGCTTGGGCCTCAGACGCTACCCTGAGAAATGCCTTAGAAATGTTCTGGAGCTGAGATAGTCTAAAGTCCTTTTTCCTACACCAGTCCTTCAGTCATACATTCAGTTTCTGTCTCTTTATCTATTTCTATACTCATTAGTACACTGGGACTAATCCAGAGATTACAACTGTCACCCTTACCTGATCTGACCTACATGTGACTCCACAGCCATGTGGTTGACTTTAAACTGCCTCTGCACTGGCCTAATGAACCACCCAACTCATGGGCAGCCAAGGACAGGCAATAAATCCTATCAGCCAACAAGGTCCACATCCTATGAATAAACAAAAATCTTTGTTGTCCCGCTTTTCAATCTGCAACCTAGCTCTCTAAATTCTTGTTGTATGACCTCATTCCTTTTGCTGCCCATGTTGTTGGTCATAATGCTGACCATGACCTCAGTGTTGGCCTGCTCCTTTCAGAAAGCTTTGCAAACCTTCAATGACAGCTGTGACCCTGGACTCAGAGAGGCAACATACCATCTTGGAGACATGTCTGTGGTCACAGAAATGCCTGCCTATACTCCTCACTATTCAGCCTCCTATAACTATGTCCTTTCTTTCTACTCCCCGCCTTCTGCAGCTGGGCTCTGACAGCAGTTCCCAAAGTTCTCCATGCTCTTACCATACTTTAGTAGGCCAAGCCAAACATTGACATACACTGGAATTCCTGGAGATATGGTTCTCCACCCATAATGCAATCAACAAACATATAGGATTGGACCCCATATATAAACCCATACAGATCAGAACTGAAAATGACAGTACTCACCATAACGGACCAGACCAAGCGGAGTAGAATAACATCACTTCATCGGATGGCTTCATCGGAGGCTCCACTGATGATGTCACCTAGCATGGTGACGAAACGTCTGAATGAGAACAAGCCAGCTCGGTGAGCAAGTTAACAACTTCAACCACAACCCAACCTACAGATCTTTGCCAAAAATTAAGCTTTCTCACTGTTTTCCAACACAGAAAAGCCATTCTTGAGTGAGCTGCACCCTTGGGTTTTCTTGACTCACTACCCGATTCTCTTCTTCTGACTGTCACCCATCTCTTCCCTGACTGTGCTTCCATAAGCTGCAGAGTGACCATGTCTAAAAATATGCTATCCACATAACTCTCAGCCTCCAAGATTCACTGGTGTGTCTCCAGCTGACATTAGCTCCAAAACCTGGCACTCAAACCAATGTCCAAACCAATGACACTACCTTCATATGTGGCCATCCAGACTGCCAGGAATATCTAAGATTTACCAGATAAATCAGGCCATGTAACACACAGGACTGAGTTCTCCTGTCTTAACTTTAGTTTGAAAACTTTTATCCAAAATTTAAGCCAAGTAGAAATTTAATTTTGTCTTAAAACAAAGAAGCTTGAACTCTTACCTTGGAGAAAAACTTACCCACTACTTACTAAACATATCACTGCTTCATGTTAATGTCATCTCCAAAAGTCTTTTGAAAGTCTGGCAGGGTTCCTGCTGGGGTTTAGCTGCTGCTTAAATTGGGCACAATCTGGGTTAACTGTTTCAGGTTTTTAATCAGGAAGTTCTGCTGCTGCCATTCATCTCCTGGTCCACTCCGTTCTGCTGCTGCTGCTGCTGCTGCTCTGTCTTTCTCCTCTTTGAGTCCAAGTTGACCATAGACTGGAAAAATCTGACCCTTTTTTATTTCCCAAGTCCAACTCAGGTCTGCTTTCCTAACCCACTTCATAGTGATGCTGACTTGCTGCACACTCCTACCTTTTTAAGTTAACTTTTTAGGTTGTCCATGTTAATTTAATATAAAAAGTAAACATCTCAGTAATATATCAAAATCTATTTGAATCTAATTTAAGACTGTTGTAGTTGACACGAGGTCATGTTTATGAGGGATGGTCATGGGAGAAAACATAAATTGTTAAATGTGCAGCACAGGGTCATAAAATTCTTGAAAGAAGATATATTGATACAAGTGCTTCTTATATTGTTTCAAAGAGATGGGTGTTACTAGCAAGGCTGCAACTTATTACCTATCCCCAATTGCCCTTCAGAAGATGTTGGCAAGTGGCCTGCTTGAGCCATTACGCTGACAGAGTCCTGTTGGGAGAAGAAGTCCCAGATTTAGTAATTTAATTCAACCTCCATCATCTGTCATGGGGGATATTTCAACTCATGTCCCCAGGACATTAACCTGGGCCTCTCGATTACTGGCCTCATTATATTACCGCTGCACCACAATCTCCCCTTATAACTGTCCATTGTAAAGATGCAAGAGGGTGGGTCACATTGCTCGCACATAACATAGGTTTGTACTCCTACAAATTTCATCTGACTTTCCAACTGGCCACATGTGGTAGGGTACCTGCAGAGATGTCTTTCAAAATAAAACTTCAATATTTTTACTTTCACGTTTTAGGCTAGATTTTGAATTAGATTTTGGCAGCGTAAAAATGTAAAATGGGCAACAGTGAATCGACAGTCTATTTTACATCTCCCCTTATGAATATCTTTTTATTGAAGGCAATTGGAATAAAAATTGGAGGACATATGAAGCAGGCTGCTGATTCAATATCATCCATTTTCTGCTACCATACAAAGACAAGATTTAGACTTTGATCGTCAAAGTCAATTTTCCATGTGCGTAAAGGATGGATCTTGCAATGAAGCTCTTCAAACTTTTATTGTTTCATTGTTGCAATATTTGCCGGATAAAATTACTTAGTTTTCCTCGCACAGAACATTGTGCCAAATATGGCAGATACATAATTACAAGCCAATACTGGAATGGACAGAAAATAATATGCATTTGACCAAATCATATTGAATTCTGAAAAGCAGGAGGCTCTACTTTGTCGAGTGAAATACAAAATGATATTTTCAGATTTATTGTGACGGTGAAGCTTGCATTAGCATCTTTTCAGCATTTTAAACTTTGTTATTAATGGGTGTGTTTCTGACAATAAAATCTGTCCATCTCATGGCATTATTTTTAAAAGACAAAATTTTATTGCTGATCAAGTGCAATCTATTTCTAGAATACTGGTAAACTGAGAAGAAAGCAACAAAAACAAAGGAATTAGCCATCTAAAGTTCCTAATGAGAATTGGTTTGGAAAATATTCCAAATGCTTGTTTTATAGTTGATGTCGAGCAAGTTGAAAAGAAAAGTGCCAAGGTTACCAAGTGTCATTAAATTACCCATATCTATATTTAGGCCATTTTTAGCTTTCTGAAGTTCAGATCCTTTCCCCTTGAAAGACTGTTATTTATGTTAAAAAGCCACCTTTACCTTTGTTAATAGTTTATTCATTGAATTTCGGTGTCTCTTGAAAGGACAGTATTAATTTCCTGTCTCTAATTGCCCTTGACACATGGATGTTTACACCAAAGAAAGAGGCCATTTGGCCATCTCTTTGAAACAATATAAGAAGCACTTGTATCAATATATCTCCTTTCAAGAATTTTATGACCCTGTGCTGCACATTTAACAATTTATGTTTTCTCCCATGACCATCCCTCATAAACATGACCTCGTGTCAACTACATCAGTCTTAAATTAGATTCAAATAGATTTTGATATATTACTGAGATGTTTACTTTTTATATTAAATTAACATGGACAACCTAAAAAGTTAACTTAAAAAGGTCATGCTGGTCAAAAATGATCTGACTGCCCTAGTCCCATTTTCTAGCTCTTGGCCTATATTCCTGGAGGCAATGGCAATGAAACTGAATATCTAAAAACAGCTTAAATATTGTAAGAATTTCTGACTCAAATTGAGCGGGTAATGATAAGCTACCTACTTGAACGGCTGGAACCCATGAGAAGGTACACTGACAATGTTAGGGAAGGAGTTCTGGTATTTGATGATGAATAAAATTTGATATAGGGTCAGAGTTTTGCTGTCAAAGTCAGTAGCTCAGGTTGGTAAATGTCCTGGATTATCACAGTCACCTTGGGTAAGTGTGCAGTGAATGAACCAGGTGTCCAGTATGGCATGCAGGATGGAGCTGGACTCACCGTGAGAACATAAGATATAAGAACAAGGAAAGATGGTCTTCGTTGATAGTGTAAGGAGCTAGAGAGAAAGAAATAATACCATGAAAATATAAAAATGGCTAAGAGTTTCTACAGGTGTTTAAAAAGGAAAAGAGTAAGTACTGTGTCAGTCCTCCTTAGAGTGCGAATAGGGAGTTAATTGGAGATCAATGGGAATAATGGGTGAAATGAACAAATGTTTTGCTCCTGTTTTCACTACAAAAAGAATGATACAGAAAGGACTCCAGTAACAGCTGTAAGTTTGGAGCTTGAAGGAAGACAGGAACTTAGTGCAATTACAGTGATGAAGTGATACAAAGTAAATTGTTGAAGCTGTGGTCTGATGAGTTCCAAACACGTTCTTTCCATCTTTAAAGGGCAGGGATTTAAATAACTTGGCAGTTTGATATATACATTATTTGCCCTTCAAGAACCTTTACCATTAGATGGTTCAAGTTCATATTTTTCAGCTTATTGTACCAAATCAGCATACCCTAGTCTCAAATGACAACAGCAGTGCAGATCACTTTAGACAATATCCAATTTTCTAATTCTGTAGAAAACTGCTTTTATTTTTGTTTGTGGCAACATTTCACCATTTTGCAGTTGAGCAATTGAACACAAACTGTGGGTTGAAGCTATTCCTAAGGTGAAAGTTGGCTCCACATGTCCTGTGACTTAATTTAAACAGCTCAGCCCATTCACAATTCATATCTGTGGGTTTCATGATCTGAATTCTTTCTCCTACTGACAAAAATTGGTCTGGTATAAATAGAAGAAGGACTTCCAATTTCAAGTGACATCCATCCTATTTAATGGAATCCCCATTTCTGCAAAAATTGGGTTTCTTTGAAGTCAAATTGTGATATAATTTGGGAAGGGAACTTGCGGGTGCTAGTGCTGTTATGTGACTGCTGTTCTTGTCCTTCTAGGTGGAAGAAATAGAAGCTAAATCCATATTTCCAGATTTAATTTACCACAACAGCTAGTATCTAGGATGGGGGCAATAAGTTTAACCTGCCTGAAAATGGATCAGACATTAGTGGGAAGTGGCTACTGGCTTCTGGTCAATTGCGCTGTCTTTTAATCGTCACACAGGTGACTGAATGGAAGATGGTGTTGAGGTTCTCCAGCTAGAGATGTGAGAAAGGTCATTGAGGAAGAAGCATCTTGTTCCAGAGAATCATTGAGACAATTCAATGATGATCTATCTATGTAATATCAGAGGTTCAATTTTTGGGAGTTTATGACAGATGCATTAGAACCCTAGTTTTGGGTACTGTCAACATGTGTTAATCTGAGGCAGGTGAGGTGGGGTTTGGAAAAATGAAGGCCCTATATAATTCACTGCATGATCCAATAAAGGACACATGCTCTCCTGAGTTCCACAAACAAAACTGAAGAATTTATTTATTATGGCCTCTCTATGTTCCTTTAGTACTTATCTTCCCAGCCTGTTGAGAAAACCATTACGATTTTCATGCTAAGGTATGCATTGAAATATCACTTGCGGCCCAATGAGGACCTTTGATCTTTAGCTGCTTACATAGCTGCCTCTTCAGCAGCCTGAGTAAAAAAAAAAGGGGGCACAGATTGGCATTGCTTTTCTAAGGTGATTAACTTTGGGATATCTCAAATCTATCCATAGTCTCACATGATTATGTCAACATTGCTTCTATTACTTTTAGAATAACAGAAAGTAAGTTTTAAGATCTCACAATCTGCATACCTATAAAGTCAAAATTTAATCTAACTTTTCAAAGTAGTGATTGTCACTTTTATGTTGTATCTTTGAGTTGTAAGTAAGTGAAATCAGATGATCAGAATGTGAAGAGTTAGATAAGTAATTGAGCTCTAAGAAACAAGGTCATTACACAAGGCTGAAATTTTGTGCTGGCAGAATGATGAGCCTTCTTTGAAGCATTTGAATACTTTAAGTGTGTAGAGTGCTGTAACTCAGAATTAAGTGAAGCCAGTTAAAGATAAGTGCCAATATTATTTTGAATGTTTCTAGTCTTGAAGGGGCAGAGAGAATCAAGAATGAAAATGTCTATATGGAGGCAGGCAACAAAACCTATGGGTAAATAGCATCAGGTTTTTATCCCTACCATTCCCCTGTAAGAGGACGAGTTAGGTGAACATGTTCCTGCATAACGTGAGTGTGTGTGGGAAGTTTTCTACTTTGGAGCTTCACAACAGCTTTCAAAGAGAACAAAAGTTCATCATGTCCTGCAGGGGATGACACTGTTGTCTGCTATGTTTAAAGTACCAGGAAACAAATGAAAATGAGTGTATTCAGGAACCTGGTAAGATACACATTAAACTATTATGCATCATGTAAGGAGAACAAAATTTAATGCCTCAATGCAATGTCTGTTACTTAGTTTCGCGTTTGCTTTTTTTTTATGCATTTATTTTATCTAATCTTTATTATTTGTTACAGACTCTTCTTGGAGTCATACTTCACAGGGCACATAGAACACAAAGTACAAAGGTCCTAAATCCATTCTGTTTCACACATTAAAGCACTTAAACCCAAAGGCAACAAACTAACACACATTATGGGCTTCAATTTTGGGTACATGGCATTCATCAGTGAAATGTAGTACTGCAATGACGTTGTACAGAGATGCCAAGCATTACAGCAGGATTTGGAATGTAAGTGCTGCCTGGGTTGAAATATGCATCAATATGGGCAACACATTAGCTGAATTTCAGACACTGGCCTGGAATAAGTCTTAAGCGTAATAGATATTTTAATGGTGAATCTTCCAACGATTGGTATTGCGATTCATACATTCCAAGTTGGCTATAGATGGCAAAATTCTGCTGTGCTGATCAAGGCAAACTAAGCCAGTTGTCATTGGTCATTGGCAGACACATATATCAATTACTGAAGATCTAATTTAATATCTGCTGACCATGCTGCTTCACCTTTTTTTAATCATTTTACTCCAACAATTAAATATTTTATATTGGAACGTTGACAATAAAATTACCTTAAGGAGTATAATTGATATCCAAGTCTTTTTCTGTAAGTAACTACTGTTTAAAAAGATTCTGAAAATTCCTATTACACTTTAAGTTAAGCAAAAGCGTAAAAATCAACCTTAAATATTGTCAAGACTAAAACATCACCCATGAACAGGCAACACCTTCTTTCCCTGTTACTTCATCTCTTTCTCGATTGCAAATAATCAATCATGCAAGGCAGAGAAGTGCAAATTTGGTTCAAATCCAATAGAATTGCAGGTAATTTTGAGTCAACGTTTGAAATTTGATGATGCTAAGGTGCTGCAACTCTGAAATGAAGAAAAAGCATTGAACTGCAACATTATAGGACTTTAACATAGGACCTGATGTCCCAATCCTGTGTTCCTGTGCATTGCCTGCGTACCTGCTCTTTCAGCAGTCAGAGCTACTGAAGCCGCACATTAGATACAAAAGCAAGTTGCCTTGTAATTAATATAATTAATGTAATTAATATAATATAATTAATGTAATGTACAAAACAAACACTAAGGCATACCAAAGAATAATTATAGCTTCATGCAAGTTTCATAACAGGATCAACCTAGTTGTTACTATAGCAACAGAAGTACAAATTGTAAATATTTCCTTGCTCGTGCTCTCTTTCCCCTATTTGGACATACATGTGCAGCTTTGTCCATGATCAGAAATACTCATATCTATGGTGTAAATCAGTGCTCACATGGGAGAAACTGCAGTCAGTGAAGAGGGTACAGTTATGAATGCTTCTACTTCAAGTCTAACCATAATGTGTATCCATAATTCTATAACATTGCTTGACTTTTTCTTTTATGTAACAAAGCATTATATTTCTATAATGACTGAAATTTCCGGGTTGTAATAACCAAAATCAAAGCTTGAAAACTGAAGAGTAATTCCCCACTGCCCCACAACATCATCAGTCACTTACCTCCCACTCACAGCTAAAGCAGCAGGGATCAGCTTTTGCATCAAGTCATTGCTCATGATTTAGTCCCATCAGACCAATTAGATTGCAACATATTCTTTCTCTCCTTTGAACTAATAGAAGTATTGTTGTTTACTCCATAATAACAATACATTATGCTTTTGTTCCATTATTTATTTGTAGCACGTTAAGCTACTTCTGAAGTCTTACATCAAGGATTGTCATTATTTTCTTGAAAGCAAAGAAAAGACCAAAAATTGACACCATTGGTGGGCCTGGATTGAAATATTTTAGCGCTAATAAAACACTGTAACTGTAAATCAATAATGTATTGATCTCAGCACTTGATATGTCAGAAGATTATTTGACTTGTAAACTAAATTGAACTGGAGTAGGGAAAGATATCATTAGTTTTACATAAAGGTTTGTATGAATATCACTAATACACCAGCCAATAGATAAACAAATACCAGTGATATAACTGAATGCTTACAGCATGGAAGGAGGCCATTTAAACCATTGCGTCTTGTGCTGGCCCTCCACAGAGCAACTTATAGAAAAAAAGCAATACTTTGTTTTATCTTAAACACTTGCAGGGGAAAAAAAAGCAAAATGTTCGCCAAAGCTGAAGCCTTCAAACCGCAAATACATTTTGACAAATCAGTAAATATCCTGAAGAATTTAAAAGAAAGTACCAAATTATTGTGCTCACATGTGTTTCTTGAAATTTCTGTAAGGGTGTTTTGAAGAGCTTAGTGTTAACAGCTTATAGTTGCAACTCATTTAAATTTTTAAAAGTTTAATGTGATTTGCATTAAGCCCTTCCAGAACTGTGTCAGATTGTCCATTCAAGGCAATTTCGAAATTGTTTCATAGACAATATTATGCTTTTATTGGATTTCCCGCGGTATTTAGCACACTTCAATTGGTATCTTGAAAAAAAGACTCTGCACAGCTTGCTTACCTCTTCCAGATAGGGATGGAGCTTCAAAATCTTCAGAATAAAAGTATTTCTGCTTTACATGGATAGAGTCTCTGAAACCCAACAACAAGGACAGCCTCTATTGAAGCTGACTTGTACTCGTGATTTAAATTTTGAAAATGTTAAAGATTTTCTTTTCATTTGTGTGTGAGGACCAGAGGGGACCTGTATTATCAATAACAGCTGCAGGCAGTGAGTAGCTTTTCTGAATCTACAGAACTACTAATTTGATTTATATGAGGAAAAATTATGGCTGTGAGATGATGCAGTGTATTGGACTACTGTCATTTGCTTTTGGGATCTCATTTGCACCCAATTAAAGCCGACTCTTTCCAGCAACTTTAATGGATTTAAGTGATTTGAAACTAACTGACAACATTTTATTCATTTGCTGCTAATCAGTGCAAAATTGTTAGTTCTCATTCAAGGACAGCAGAGGCACAACAATCTGCGAAATAGATTCTAAAAGACTAGAAATCTCTTGCTATGTGCTAAATGTTATGGAATTATGAGAGTATTTATAAATACCATAGTTTCAGTTGGTAGAGCAGAAAACATCTTCCCTTTTTTTTAAGGATGAATCTCACATGGAAAAATGTCAAAATTGCAACATGATTTACAGGCCTTTTGGATCAACCAGTTTAATCCTGCACATGAGCAATTGTCCAAATTCCATGTTCCCACCCTTTCCCCATGATTGAATTGAATTGAATTGAATAAGCTTTATTGTCATGTGCCCTCGAATGACTGCAGTAAAAGTTTGCAATGTCACCACTTATGATGCCATCTTAGGTACAAGATACCTAGGTACAGATACTTAAATATTTGGTACAGAATGGAAGGAATAATAAATGAAAGTCCATCATAAGAATAAAAAGTTAAAAAAGTACTTGAATTACAATCCTTATCATCAAGTCCGTGCCAGCAGCTAGCCTCCAGACCACACTGGGCTAAGTCTCCAGACCACGGCAAGCTTCAAACTCAATGCCTTTTCTCCAGTCCGCAAGGGCTTCAGCCCGAGCCTTGGGCCTGGGACTCGCCTCCCTGCACCGACCTCCAGTCTGGGACTCGCCTCCCCGCACTGGACTCCGGTCTCGGACACGCCTTCCTGCACCTACCTCCGGTCTGGGACCCACCTCCCCACGCTGGCCTCCGGTCTGGAATTCGCCTCCCCACACTGGTCTCCAGTCTGGGACACGCCTTCCCGCACCGACCTCTGGTCTGGGACTCGCCTCCCCGCGCTGGCCTCCAGTCTGGGATTCACCTCCCTGCAGTGGCCTCCGGTCTGGGACTCACTTGCAACAGCCTCAGGTCCAGGAGTCGCTTCCTCTATTCCCCTCCGGGTAAGTTTAAATTGTTAAAAGTTTGACAAAAAAACACTCCAGAAAAGAGAAAAGAGTGAGAAAAAGAATGGGTAGAGCAGAGGAGCTCCCGCTAGAGTGTACTGCTCTGCTGCCATCTGACTACATCTAGTAGCCCTTTTATCTGCAATTATTTGTGGGACCCAATGGTCTATTTCTCCCAGAAAGAAAATCCAGTAAAACTGGTCAATGATATATAATGGTCTCAGTCATTTGCATGTTTAAAAATGGAGGACCAGTGTGATCAGTGTGTTCATGTCAAAGTGTTACCATTATTCCCTCTGGGTTGTGTTGCAAATGCTCTGCAATATCACAGTATGTATCTATCTAGCCCACTCATAAAAGGTTAGTCTGTATCTCAATAATTAATTATCAAAGCATTCCAATTCTCATAACTCTGCATAAAAAAGGTTTTGTCTGCTCGTTGCCATAAACATCTAACATTTCACCATTTATGTTCCCCAATTATAGACCTCTCAATCATTGCAATCTGTTTCTATCCACTCTTACCCTATTCCTTCATGATATTGATACCTCTTCCAAGTCATTTGCCAAATTACAGAAGTCTCTACTGTCATCTCATCTAACTGATTGTCATTGCTGAGGAAGGGCTGAGGAAACATTTCCCTCACCAGGAATGCTCGGCGAGAAACCCACAGGAGAATCAGGAAGCCACTTCTTCTTTTCCTTGTTAACCTGAGGAATGACAGGATCTAGCAGTGAGCATGGATGCACTATCCATCTCTCTCTCTCTCAGCCTTCTGTGTGGATCTCCGATATCCGCTGGGTGGTTTGCTGGAAAGAGCTTTCTTTGATGGTCATTTTTTCTTCTATTTATGCATTCCCAAAAGGTGGATGTTACTGGCAAGGCCATAATTTATTGCACAACATTAGCTGCTCTTGAGAAGACAGCAGTCAGCTTCCTTTTGAACTGTTGCAGCCATACCATATAAGTAAAGCCATAGTACTGTTCGGAAGGAAGGTCAAAGACCTTTGACCCAATGACAATGTAGGAATACACATATAGTTCCGATACAAAAACAGAAATTCCTGGAAAAACTCAGCAGGTCCTGCGGCATCTGTGAGAGAAATCAGAATTACATTTCAGATCAAGTGATCCTTTCTCAGTTCCGATTCCATGTTCCATGTTGGGAAACTTGGGAGGAAACTTTCCGATGGTGATGTTCCCATGTATCTGCCACCCTTGTCCTTTATAAACATTAAGCAGAATGCCCTGGAAAGCAATGAACTACAATGTTCTGATGGAAATCTAAGAAATAAAAGTAATTACTTTGGAAATCTGTCTCTTGCTAATGGATAATTGAAGAAGTGATTGGGAGAAAATACCCTGAAACAAAATATTTCAATATGTTCCCAAGAGGAGAAACCTATATTGAACAACAAAAAAAGAATTTCTTGAATTGGGCTAAAGTTGGCTCTGGCTAAATTCCTTGGGTAACTCAAGAAGATAGACAGAAAAGAACAATTCAAACGATTCTTGCTAATTTTGGCCAAATGCTTTGGCTAGATCAACAAGCACAAAAAGTACAAAAGGCACTGCGCCTTATGGATTAACTTCATTTGTTTGTCAGGCTCACAAATGTTTCTGAGGAGACTGGCATTCTCAGTTACGGAGAATCACAAATCTAGGACCAATAAACAATTCCCATCTGTTAAAGACTAATGCATCAACCTAAATTTCTTAAAAAGCACCTATGGCTTTGATCCCGTTTTGGGTAATCTGTGCCTGCCGGACCAAAACCTTACAGCGCTCACCAGAATGTGATTGTGAGTGGATGTTCACCAATGTGAGATGACCTGTGCTGGTGGAGGGCATAGGGGTATGATGTGTCACTGCATATTCTGGCTCTCCTACCTCTTCCTTAAAGGTGGGCGACTTTCCTTCAGCTGTCTCTGAAGCTGCCTTCTCCAATCGCAGATCTGTACAAGAATGTGCATTCTGTCGCATCTTTCAAAATACTCCTAGTGAGGAATTCCATGTCATCAGAGGACTCCACATGAGCGTTAATGCTTATGTTCACCAGAGGCTGTCTTATACCCAATCATTAAGCCACCCACTCTGTCGTCTCCTTTAATTTCTCATCATCTCTTATGCAATGACCCACCTACTGGCCGCCGTGTTCCAGGTTTTCCTTTTCCATCTGAGTCAGAAAGGTGAGGTGAGGACACACTACCATATTTTTGGTATCAAGCATTACAGAAATAGAATCAAAAGAGCCTCACATTGTTGCTATTGTTAGTCATTCACCAACAATAGCACACATTACTCTGGTAACAGACTGACCATCAATTGTTTACTATCTTCATTAATAACTCTGAGGAGAGTGCAGAGTATCCACATTTGCTGACAATACTAAAACAGGTGGGCAGGCATGTTGTGATGAGAACATAAAGAATCCAGAAAAGGATATAACTAACAAGATTGAGTGAGTGGGCAAAAAATTGGCAGATAGAGTTTCAGGTGAGAAAGTGTGAGGTCATGACTTCAGTAGGAAGAATCAAAAGGTAGCCTATGAGTTAACTGGAGAGGGATTCCAAAAAGTACAGCGCAGAGGGATCTGAGTATTCTTCTACATGAAAAACAAAAAGTTAGCATGCAGGTACAGCAAGTAATTAAGAAGGTAAATTGAGTGCTGTCCTTTATTGCTCGGAGTATAGAGTTTAACAATAGAGAGTTCTTGTTACAACTGTACAGGGTGTTGGGGAGGTGGTACCTGGAGTATTGTGTACAGTTTTAATTCATGTGTTTAAGAGAGGATTGGAGATCAAAAGAGATTCATTAGGCCAATTCCTGGGATGAAAGGGTTGACTTATCAAGAACAGCCGGACAGATTAGGCATTTATTCATTTGAGTTCGGCAGAATGAGGTATGATCTTATTGAAACATATATGTTTCTGATGTGGCATGACAGTGTAGATATTGTGAAGATGTTTCCATTAGTAGAGTGTCTTGAACTTGGAGACTATCCTCTTATTTTATAACTGTTATTTAAAATGTGAAGGAATGTCTTCTCCCAGAGAGTAGTGAATGTCTGGAATTCCATTCCCCCAGAGAGTTGTGGAGGCTTGATCACTGCAAGTATTTAAGGAGGAGGTAGATAGTTTTATGAAATATAGACGATTGAAAGCTATATTAAGCAGGCATGAAATACGAGTCAAGGCCTAGGGCAAATCAGCCCATGATCTTATTGAATGTCAGCTCAATTTACAGCTTACGTAGCACAGTGGCAGTGCACCTATCTCTGGGCCTGGGTTCAAGTCTCATCTGCCCCAGAGGTGTTCAATAACATGTCCTGAATGGCAGGCCAGTCTTGAGGGGCTGAATGTCTTACTCCTGTTCCCGTTTCTTAATTTCCTGCATAAAGCAATGCAGAAGCTACCTACCAATCACAAATAGTGGAATTCTTCTCATTTAGTTCTAAACAAACATAGAAACCAATTCACAAGCGGAAACCTTATCAATGCATGTTGCCAGTAAGCTTAACCATTATTGGCTGAATAAATTCCAGCAGGACCCTTACACATACCTAAGAGGGGAAGTGTTTCTTAGCCTTAAGTGAAACTAGCCTTCTGCTATCTTTCCTGCGATTGGTTAAATGATGTGTAATATGGGGTGAATATAAACATCTGGATTTCTGGGTACATTGGTATAATGATGTTTAGAAAGCAGAGTCAAAATGATTTTAGATAAATTACTACAGTTTAAAGGCATTAAGGGGTCTGGAGATAAAGTGGGAAAATGGCATTGAGACAGAGTATTAGACATAATCATATTGAATGATGGAGAGGGCTTGAAGGGCTGAATGGCTTCCTCCTGCTCCTTGTTGACACATTTCTGTGAAAGGGAAATCATGTTTGACAAGCGTATTAGAGCTTACTGAGGATAAAACTAATAAGGAAGATGAGGAAGAATGAGTACATGTTGGCTATATAAATTTTCATAAGAAATTCATATGGTACTACAAAAGAGATGCTACATCGTGTTGTGTGGCACATGGTAAATGGGACAGACTTTGAACAGATCTAGCAACTCAGGACTGGGCAACCATGAGGTGCTGTGGGCCATCATCAGCAGCAGAATTGCACTGCAGCACAACCTGTAATCTCATGGCCAGGCATATCCCCCACTGAACCACTACCATCAAGCCATGGAATCAACCCCATCCAATGCATTCTACAGGATGACATGCCAAGACCAGCACCAAACATATTGGTAACGTCAACAATCTGCTGAAGTGATCCAACAGGGTCAAAAAGGGGAAACAGCATAAGCAGCAAGAGATAGACAGAGATAAGCATCTCACAACCAATGAATCAGATCGAAGATAACAAGGTGTGGAGCTGGATGAACACAGCAGGCCAAGCAGCATCATAGGAGCAGGAAAGCTTGA